>JACVVK020000008.1:210000-232500 GCA_018292915.2 Batillaria attramentaria | reverse complement strand
GTTTAAATCAAAACTAAAGACTTATCTATTCAAGACAGCATATGATCTGTAGTATCATCTCCCCCCCCCCCCCCCCCCGCACACGTATTTAGTGTTTCATGTATGCGTGAGAATGTGTGTGTGTAGCGCACTGAGTGCTCTTTGAGCAGACTACTAGCGCTATATAAGAGCTATTATTATTATTATTATTATTACATCTTTCTTTTGAGGTTTGTGGGTTGGGTTGTTTGGGAGTTTAACGTCCTTTTCCATCACGTAAGACGGGGCAACGAGAAAAAAGCCAGCATAAATATTTAGCCCCAGTCGGGATATTCGTACTCACGACGTAAGTCCAACGCTCTACCATTCGGCCATCCCGGCTCCCCCTAACAGCCCAGGTTGATTTGTGAGTTTTTGAAAAAAAAAAGTTAACAGTGTCCCTTTAAATTAACAGACTGTTCAGCTTCGTTTTCTGTGACCTGATTCTGATGAGAACGTTGGACTTTCAATGCTCGGGTCGTGAGTTCGAATCCCGGCTGGGGCCAAAAATATTGTTTTGTCCTTTTTCTCGTTGCCTCGTCTTTGATGTCAACCTTACGTGGTGGAAAAGGACGTTAAACTCCCATCCACTGCCCCCCACTCTCACCCTGTGACTTGATTTGTCCTGACGAAGCCAGTCACCAGCGGTTTTGTCGGGGCCGAGCTTTGACGATGTGGGAGGTTTCACCGCTGACCACCGTGACCCGCGGTCACTTCAGGGATCGATAAGAACTGACGTACACGGGCGGCAAATACTTGGGTTTTTATCCCAGGACCGGCCCGTGCATGCCGTATTTCATTCCAGCCTCGGGAATCTGTGCTTAGTATCACGCTGCGAGGATTGGTAACCTCAAAGGTGGTAGAATTTGACTTCGTGCGGGCTCGCCATTCACGTGGCGGTTGCATTTTTTTAAAAATCGTCGCTGCATAGTTCATTTATCATTCAGCAAACAGACTATGACCTCCCACAAAGCTGTTGTAGCGCACAACCGTACTTACGCATTTCACAGACACGACGCGCGTGTGACTGCACCGTTTGACTGCACCATTTGACCGCACTGTTTGACTGCTTCGGCAGGTCAGAGCACCGTGTTGACTGGAGGTGTGGTGCATTGCGGAGAGTGTTTACCTATTAAACGGCCATAAACTATTGAAAACGCGCGCCATTAGCGTCACACTTTGTGCAGCGATCTCTTTTCCTACGGACGTCGCAGAGTTGTGCTATTGTCAGTTGGGTGTGAGGTGTGCACATCCGCGAAATCCCCCTGTTTGTTGTTGGCGAGTAATCATGGTGCGCCGGTTCTACATGCCTTTATCTGGGTACTTGTACGAGTTATGAGGTAATGTATTGATAGCTGGTGTCCGTTGCACTTTTATGTTGAACACAGCAGCTTTTTTTTTTTTTTCGTGTGTTTTGTGCGAATGGGTCACAGAACGACGCAACATTTTGCATCGTTTTAATACTCGACATGCACACGCTTATTATCCGATGACGTGATAACCAAGTCAAGTCAGTCGTTTATCTTGTAAGCGATAACCGGTTACCATGACGCCATGGTCTATAACATTGCCTCGAAATCAAACAGCCATCCTTTCCCCTTACGAGAAAATCTCGTATCAGAATGATATTGGCGTGCGCGTGAGCATACTCAGTCTGTGTGTGTGTGTGTGTGTGTGTGTGTGTGTATGTGTGTGTGTGTGTGTGTGTGTGTGTGTGTGTGTGTGTGTGTGTGTGTGTGTGTGTGTGTGTGTGTGTGTGTGATGATTAATACTAGGAAGTAGGAAAGAATGGTCGAGCATGTGCTGTATTGCTTGTGTGTTGATACTTTAAAAAAAAAAATCTGAGAGCGGCTTACGTTTTGTTTTGGTTCATATTAGCTTTCGGCAATGAGTCTCAGTAATAAATAGACGCAGATGCAACCTACTGCACAAAAGCGACATTGACAGTGGCATTTCTCTAAATCAAACAGCCATCCTTTTCCCTTACCGTGACGAGAAAATCTCGTACATGTATCAGAATGATATTGGCGTGCGCGTGAGTATACTCAGTTTGTGTGTGTGTGTGTGTGTGTGTGTGTGTGTGTGTGTGTGTGTGTGTGTGTGTGTGTGAACAGTGGCATTTCTCATGGTACAATCATCCCCCCTCAGCCCTTGTAAAACCAAATGCATGAGAAGTGAAACCTGCGTTGGCGAAATTCCAGTGGCGTTCCAAAACTTCCACAGAACGCACCGTTGCTCAACACTGCTTAAGTACAACTCGAGTCCCGGAAGCCCTCGTGCAAAGTTCGTCCCGTGATTTGGGAGATTAAGAGTTGTTGTGTGGCTCAGGCACGGCTTACCCCTTGATAACGGAAACTCTAGAGACAAGAGCCATTGTATTCGCTTGGCTCGCCACAACAAAGTCTGACATTCCAGTCTTTGGCACGCGCCTCTCTGTTTCTTTCTCTCAGTCTCTGACTGTCTGTCTCTTTGTCTCCTTCTGTGGCGAGCGGTGTGTGCAGGAAGGGGAATAGGGGTGGGTGGGTGTGGATGGGTGTTTGGGAGTTTAGCGTCCTTTTCCACCACGTAAGGGTGATATCAAAGACGGGGCAACGACGAAAAAGCCAGCACATAATTGTATTTGGCTCCAGCCGGGAGGAAGGGGAATAGGGTGGGACTTTTACTTCATAACATTTTTCTGTTTAACAGTTTTAGTAGGTTAGTCAGTAGAACAGCAACGGCATGTGTGAAAAAAGGTACAAAGTGCACCATCACCACTTACGGGTGTAAAATTGAGTATCGTTTCCTGTCCCTCTGTCTCTGCGTGCCCCCCTATGTCAAAGATAGTTCATCGTTGTCCGGTGAGTCGACATGGAACTCGTTGCATACTCTTAAAGTTGATTCCCACACTGCACGTCTTCAAAAGTATGAAAATATTTTCTTGGTGCCATTTTAGGGTGTTTTCCTTAAGCGTGCAGTGATAAAAAAGGTTAGCGAAAACACTCGCATCTCGGTTTGTTTGGACGAAAATCAGCATTGGGTGAAAATCGATTTTAGTGTGTCTCGACAATAGCTCGACGAGTAGACCTATGTGTTAATGTGTAATCTCGACCTGTGGCCTGCCAGATTAGTATATGTACGTTCTAACATTCCTGGCGTGGTAGGCAAACTTTTGAGCACCTCAGGGAATCACACAAGGTAACTGACTTTCAAAGAGATTATTTTGATTTAATTGGGAGGTTCAGAGATACAGATCATGATACCGTCTCACTGCTTTTACTTTGAGGAAATCTCCCCCCCCCCCCGCCATCTCTATTTGTGTTCCTCCCAGGCCACTCACCCGAAAGTCTGTAGAAGTCAGGCAACAACCATTAGAATAAATAACAATCATTTCTTACAGATGTAAAATACCCTGGAATGTTTATGCCGTCCATATCTGATCTACCTTTCGCCCTCGGTAAATCGCGCTCGTTTAGTTACCGGGCAGTTTTGAAGATCGACGGCTCAACTTGAAGTACACACAACAGGCACTACTGCCATGAAGGTTTAAACCCTGATTGGCAATACTCTCATATGCATCTGATTTGCCCTTGAAATAGTACATTGGTAATACTCTCACATACATCGGTCGTCCTTGGCCTTTTGGAATAGTACACTGGCCGAAAGGCCACCTGGGTGGCTACTTGTTTTGAGGATTTTGACTCCTGCGTACACAGTGTGGTGTTGTATGAAAGCAGATTTGCACTGAGGTCCCCGTTTTATGCAGCTTTTATTTTACGAGCGTACCGGGGCAGCCACTTGACTTTGTCACGTCGTTTGTCGTCAATATTCCAAATGTCGAGAGTAACGCACTCGTAAAAGATCCGAGCGAAAAGGCGAGGGATTGACTTTGTATTTTGTCTCAATTTGTTAAAGACACACCGTCCAACATTTCCACTTTTAGAATCGCACATCGTTCGGGAGCTGTTTTTTGTGGTGTCTGACATCATACTACAGTATACTTAGATGCATGCACAGTTACAGTCACACAGACTGTTATTGAGCAGATAGGAGCCGAAACGCACAGCGTTTGTCCTCAGTCCTGTCACACTGTGGCTTGACAACAATCTCTGACAAAATGAACATTTCCGACCATTGGCCTTCTCCTTGTTCACACGACCAGCCAAATAAAACACAAAGAAGCTATTTTAGTTTTGTCCTTTTTCTCTTTGTCGTGTATTTGTTTTGACTAAAACAACCTCGTAGGGTGTGTGGCTCTGTGTACGCGTTTGCTTTGCTATAATTACTAAACATGTTATTGTCAAATTCTAGTATTGATAAGTCGTATACATGTATTTGCTTTTGACTGAAGCAGTCTCATACATAGAGTGGACGTGTGCGCGCTTGCACACTAAGTACTGATAGTTAGTTAGTTAGTTAGTTAAGGCTTAACACCGCGCAACTAAGTACTAACAAATGTTAAAGAAACCATCGTTACCATTTCTGTTTCTGAGAATTTCTGTTCTGGAACAGGTTGCGCTTGTGAATGCGCCTGTCCGACCGGAATACCGGGTGGGTGTTTGGGTGTTTGGTCCTTTTCCACCACATAGGGTGATATCAAAGACGGGGCAACGATGAAAAAGTCAGCACAAATATTTGGCCCCAGCCAGGATCGAACTCACGACCCGAGCATTAGAAGTCCAACGCTCTACCATTCGACCACCCCGGCTCCCCGACCGGAATACCCTATCTTAAGAGATTAGTAGATCTCCGAATGCAACACACTGACGTTTGATGGCCGTGCAATCGAGGAAAACTCGACCGTCCGTATACGACGTCCGCCGTGTTTGTCGATTGTCGTCAGCGACACTGTTTCCGCTTACTGCGTTTTGGTTCTAAACAGCTGAACGCAAGCCTATCTGTGCGTGTATTTGTATTTGTGTATGCGTCTTAGTGGTGTGATGACAGACAGCACTAACACAGCTCAGGGAGCCGGAGTGGTCGAACGGTAGAGCGTTGGACTTCTAATGCTCGGCCCGTGAGTTCGATCCCGGCTGGGGCCAAATATTTGTGCTGGCTTTTTCATCGTTGCCCCGTCTTTGATATCACTCTATGTGGTGGAAAAGGACGTTAAAACCCCCAAACACCCACCCACCCCTAACACAGCTCAGACCGATCTTTTAGCCTAAGAAATGGTAGCAATGGGGCCTTGAAAGGTCTGCAATCTCTTGAAAATGCCACAAACAGCGTGTTTTAAAGAACTGTCCGACTGTGCAAGATTCACAGCTCTGTCGCAGTTACAGAGTTTTCAGCGTCCTTGAATCCCCTATAAAAGCCAAGGGCAGCCTGCTTTCACAGCTCAGTTTGCGTTTTGACATCGAGCGAGAAAGAACGTGCAGCACTCAACACCCGCTAGACACTGTAGCGATGTGTCTCGCTCACTTACTAAAAGCACATTGATGTCACGGAAATCATCATCATCATCATTAGCTTGCTTTACGTCCTATGGCTTTTGGCCCTTAAGGACAAGTTGTTCCTGGCATGTGTCTTAGGCTGCTTGGCTGGGCGAGTGTCTTTGGGGTGGATGAGGTCTGATTTGCTTAGCTTTGGGCAACGTCAGAGGATCTCTGCTTGGCTCTCAGATGCCTGGTCTGGGTTGTTTTTCAGTGCCTCGGTCTGTTCTGTCATCCGTACTTTTGCCTTTGGATCATCACTGGGGTGTCCCTTCGCTCTTTGGTATTAGAACCATTTGTCACGGAAAACTCGTGCTCTGGTTTTATAAGGGTCTCCGAAGCGCTGAATACTCTGCAACTGTGACAGAGTTGCCTGGATTATGCACAGTCGAAAGGGTTGCAGTTTAAACAAAAACAAAAACCAAAAAAAAAAAAAAACCCCACAATCTTAGCGGCTTTTTGCTGGTTGCAGATCTTTAATGTCAAAACCTAGTGTTGATTGAAACTATGGAAATTTTCACAGACGGCGTGCTCAGTCCTTGCCCATCACTTGCCGTGTTCTTGGGACGCCTTTTCACATTCACAATATCATGAAGAGTTTTCTGGTATCTGGAACCGGTGAAGTAATTCACAAAGAAGTTCACTGACGAATTGGCGTAACTGCAGAACTCTCCCACGCTGATCATCACCAGGAAAGTGTTAGCGTATTCACCGCCAGAACCGAGTTGCGGAACGAAGACCGGTGTGACTCGTACGCCAATGAAAGGGATGGACAGGACGAAGAACTCCGCTGACAGACAGATGAGCATTTTTGTGAGGGCGGCCTCTTTGTTGGACATGTTAGTCGTTGTCTGTCTTCGCCAAACGATAGTTTGCCTGAGTTTGACTGCTGTGATGGTCGTTGTGACAAGCACCACTAGGGGGCAGCCCACCGTCATGACAAAACCGTAAAAGATTCCGTCAAGCCAGCGTAACATTTGTCTGTGTTTGAAGTAGTACTCGCTGACGTAGATCTGCGTTGAAGTTAGGGTTGTCTGCTGGTCGAAGAAACAGGCCACTTGGTACTGAGCCGTGACGGCGAACCTCAAAAATCCGATGACAGAAACGCTCACAACGACGATAACAGCCATAGTTTTCGTCTCCAACATTAACTGGGAGCGTAGCGGGAACAGCACACAAAAACATCGTTCACAAGAGATGGTCGCGGAGAGAAACATAGACGCGTATCCAAAACCGTACAAACCAACAACATTCTGGTTCATCAGGAACCGGAAGACAGTGCCGTATCTTTCCCCGGTTGTGAACTGGCTGTAGGTTCTCTCCGCGTACATGAGAAACAGGAACGTGATGTAAATCAGATCCACAAACGACAAGCTGAACAGGCAGAGGATGATTCTGTCTTTCAGGCCCTGTCTGTAAAACACCAGCATGTTGAGGCAGTTAGCTGGCAGGCCGATCAAGAAAAGAATCGGTATGAGCACCGCCGTGGTGATTCTGTTGATGAGGTACTCCGTCTCCGAACTGATCAAGTTATTCGGGTTGTTCCAGGGCACTGTTGTGTTAACGTCAAAAACGATACAGCGGTCAGTTGCCTGCGTGATTTCTGTGCAGTTTTTCCGTAAATCCACAAAGTTACCATCAGTAGTAACTACACCTTCTGTTGATTCCATTGTGTTTTTAATTTGAAACAGAAACACTGATAAAGACTTTCAAAAGATACGGTTTTCTGTCTTTCGCAAAGCAGCCTTTTTCAAGGACCAACAGGGAAACTATGAAATGTGACGGACACAGGCCATCGTTCTTATGCACAAGTTTCGATCGATTAACAATACTTAAGTTAGCGTGAAGCAAAGCCGGCCTTAATTTGAATCAGGATTGTACAGTTTTGTAAACAGTCAAATTTTAAGATCCAGCGTCGGTATACATTGACACAGCCATCTAGCCAGATATCGATTTGATTTAATGACTGGTGTTCACTGTACTAACAGAAGGGAATTGTTACTTCTGTATTTTTCTTGTGCGGTAATTAATTGGCAGTCTGGTGGGTTTGAACCGAACAGAACAGTTTCCCCAAATAAGAGTTTGTGTGAATAAAGATAATGCAACTCTTCGCCCGTGCCTGACATGTTTACCTGTCAAACTTAAAGACTTGAAGCGGTAGCTCGGTGATGAAGGTAACGTTTGTCCGTACAAAATTTGTGTGCTCTGCTGTTTTGCCCACTGTTTACATGCCATTACTGTTGAGGTGATTCTGTGTGATGCACAGTTCCTGTCGCATTAATACAAAGCAAAACCTGAGTGAGCGTGACTACACAAAACGTTTAAAGTAGCATTGTTTTTTTGTTTTGTTTTTTTTTTGGGGGGGGGGGGGGCAGGGGGGGGTGGGGTGGAAGTTACGTTGTGTTTGAAGCTAATCAAAATTTCTTCAGATATCATCGGCTTTGTTTGCATCAGTTGAAGGTTAGGCTTGAACAGAAGACAGGTCGAATTTTCCATTTGTTTTCTTGTTTGGCATGACAAACTCATCAGGGTGGACTCCAGGATGCAGTATGTGCAGTCAACAATAACGTGTTTCTGGTGTGGTTAAATAAACTAGAAAAAAAAAAAAACCAAACTAGAGTATTTATTACCTAGACATGATCAAATACATGTACATTCACCGGTATGCTTTTCTCGCCCAGCAAAAAAAAGTTTTAAAACGAATAGGTAGGCTGAGCGGCGCAGCACAGCAGCGACGCGCTTCCCCCAAGGGAAGCAGCCCAAATTTCCCAGAAGCAATGATAAAGTAGTAAAAATAAACTTTACCAAAGCAGAAGTTTGTCTTCTGTGTAGCCTCGAAATGTCGGGCCGTGGGCCTTTAAAACCTTCCGTCATCCTAACCGGTTTAACTGTGTATTAAACACTGGCGTCACAGGGCATTAATTTTGTCTTGTGATCTTGCGGCGGAAATGCAGCGCGCGTTTTTATCTGCAGTTGAATAACAGTTTGTCCGAAGCTGGATTTCAGTTTGTATAGGACGTTGCCTCCGTGCAGTGTGTCAGCGTGTGTGTAAATTTCTTTCAGGATGTCGTGATGCGTTTCTTAGCATCCGGCAGCAACAAATAGTGTCGTCTGAATGGGTTTAGATATAGTTCAAGTGCAAGTAATACTTTATTATCTGCGTGGCAGAAGTTTAGAGTGACCGTCATGCAAAAAACCCTGAAGAACTGAAAGATAAATGTTAGTAAACAATAATAAAAAATACACACCAACAGTCATGATAGTTCTTCAAAAACTTGACTGACAGAGGAACAATATAGGTATCGTTATGTCCTTTGCCGTGTCTTAGTCCCGCCGCTAAAAACTTTATCACAATGTGTTGAGATGTATGTGCTGTTTGCCCACATCCTGTAGATTTTCAAGTGTTTGGGTGTTAAGGTGTGTCCAGGATGAATGTAATTTAAATCATGTCCTCTGATTGTCGGATGATTATAATTCAAATTATGTCCTCTGCCGTGTCTTAGTCCCGCCGCTAAAAGCTTTATCAGAATGTGTTGAGATATATGTGCTGTTTGCCCACATCCTGTAGATTTTCAAGTGTTTTGGTGTTTTGGAGTGTCCAGGATGATTGTAATTTAAATCAGCTGCTGAACTGTTAACGGATGGGCGTTTTGCGTAGTTTGTGTCTGCTGTTGTGTCGTGAAGGATACGATTTTGTGGGTGTGTACACTAGCTATCAGCCAGTACAGATATCATTTGTCAATATTGTGTGTGTGGTAACGTGGTGTGCATTTTTTGCCGACACACGCGCGGTTCGGCGTATAAATAACACGTAACAGCTGTAGAGGACAGTTATTGCTGGTCTGACCGCGGAACACTTTAGGGACATCTAGCATGGACCGACAGGTGAGTCTTGTTGCAGCGCGCAGTTGTTTTAATTGTTTTTCTCTTTTTGTACAGGGAGGCCTTTTGGCGACGGGGGAGGGGTGTGTGGGTGGGGGAGGTTGGGGGCGGGGGTCTCACAGTCTGTCTTCCTGTGTCTCTATTGACTCCCAGTAACTAACTTTGCTCTGCCTGTCTGTCGGCGTGTGTGTGTGTGGTGTGTGTGTGTGTGTGTGTGTGTGTGTGTGTGTGTGTGTGCGTGCGTGCGCGCGCGCCTCTCTGTCTGTATGCCCCCCCTCTCTCTCTCTCTCTCTCTCTCTCTCCACACACACACACACACACACACACACACACACTTTATGATTACATCACGGTTTCGCGGCGGAGTGACCACGTTCCTGTGTTCCTTCCATCACTCCCCAGTGAAGACGGCACGCGGTTTTATTTTAGCGTTAAACCTCGACAAATCCTCTGTACACACCCCCTCCCTCCTTCCCCTCAACTCCCCCGCCCCTCTCTTTCCAACAGTGTCATCCCCCACCGTCACCTTTACGCCCCCGTCCTGACCCTCTTGTCGCGAAGCCAACCCAGAAGCAACGCCTGTTACGGTGTCGTCAAACATCGCACAGATTAAACTGAAGCACAGTGAGATAATGTTTCTGGGCGGAGAGTGTTTGAACGCAGCCTCCAGTCTTTGCTAATTGCTGGCTTCCCCCTGTGTTTGAGGGGATGTGGAGCTGCGTTAGGAGGTAGTCGCGCAAACGCTGAAAGTTTGACAAGATGAAGAGACGCACGTGGGAATATGTCTCGTCACCCGCCTCGGTAAATCTCGCTCATTTTTTTATTTTTTTATTGTGTAGTTCTGTTGCCTTGCACTGTTGTGTACTAATACGGTCTTCGTCGTATTTGCTCGCGGCCCGACTTTGTGTTTTCAGCTGAAGACCGAATTGGACCTGACTACCTGGGACACGCTGATGCTAATAATTATTATTTGCGTTCCTTAGGGAGCCGACATCTATGATCTTTTGCTGCCGTTGAGGTTTTCGTTTTTGTCATCAGTTAGGTGACACTTGGCCCGGACTGCTGTTTAGTTGGTGGTGGTGCTGCTACTGTGTGTGTGTGTGTGTGTGTGTGTGTGTGTGTGTGTGTGTGAGAGAGAGAGAGAGAGAGAGAGAGGGAGAGACTGTACTAATAGCTTTCAGCTCATGGCCATTTTCATCAGTTGTAACGCGTCCATAGTTTATCGTTCATCGATCTCATTGTCTGTCTCATCCACTCGTGATCGCCTAGGTGTGGACTACCGCGTCATTAACAACAACCCCATTTTAAAGTTTCACATCTCACGATTGTTGACACAGCTTAATCATAACAGCCACCGTCGGAAGATCACCGTCTTGCCAAAGCCCTCAGGCCTATCTGTCAGTGCTTTCGCGGCAAATTTAATCGATACGTATATCCTATTCGCTGATGAGTCAGTAAGGTTCAGGGCCCGTATGTAAAACTCGAGGTTAATTTAACCCACGACTGCGGGCCTAACCCAGACTAGGACAAAAGAAACCCCCAAACAAAATTAAATTAAAAAAAGTAAGCGAAGAAAGAAAGACAGAACTCCTTCTATAACGGCATAGGCACCTTGCTGGAATGGACCCGCTTCCTGATTTGAAACAAACAAACAAAAAGAAAAACAACAACAGAAAATTTAACCCTAGAGCTATTTTAGTTCGAGGTTAGACTCTAACCCGGGGCTAAACTCCCTAATCCCGACTTTTACATACGGGCCCAGATGTTGCTGAGAGAAAGTTGTATAAATGTGTCGGCGAGAGGTATTAAACTTAAAACTCGGCGTGTCGCGTCAGCAACTGAAAAAGACTGTGTAGTTTCAAACGTAGAAAGGGCACGCTGACACTTTTGTGCATCAGGGTAGCTAACTCGTCTGGGCTTGTTGAGTTCTCGCGCATCAAGGGACACAATAGGTTTCAGCCGGCGATTGTCCTGTTCACCGGCTTTCGTCACTGTTGATCCTCCGCGTGGAACTAGCCATAAACCATATCTATTGCCTGTCGTTTTTCATGTTTGTTGGCTATTTGGTATAGCCCGCTTCAGAAGCACAGCTGCATTAAACCTGACATGGCAAATACTGAATTATTTCTATTGAAGCATATCCGTAGTTTTACAACTACTGTTATTCATTGTAAAAGTGGCCGTCTGTTCGAATAGATCGTGGCGTGTTTGTGTCGGAAAGAACACGAGAACAAAAATTTAATCAAGTTATTATTCACAGAATTATATTCATTTATTATTGATAGAACTCCGTTAGTTATCATCTAAACACGGCAAATTGTGATTTGTTGAGGGTTGGGGTGTGCAGACGAAAAAACCCAAACTGACCAAAACAAAACAGAAAAAAAGAAAACAACAACAAGAACAAAAAACAAAAACAAACAAGTACGCAAACCAAACCAAACAAAAACAAACAAACAAACAAACAAACAAACAAACAAACAAACAAACAAACAACATAAAAGGAAACGGTATTG
Organism: Batillaria attramentaria; assembly: GCA_018292915.2. Classification (NCBI taxonomy): domain Eukaryota; kingdom Metazoa; phylum Mollusca; class Gastropoda; family Batillariidae; genus Batillaria; species Batillaria attramentaria. The sequence continues at coordinate 220,673 of JACVVK020000008.1, read as the reverse complement.
ACTGCGAAGTGGTTACAAGTTAAGCAAATAAAAGCGACATAAAAGGGACAGAAACCCACAAAGGACGGCACGGGTCAACGTTTCGGCTTTCGCCTTCCTCAGGACACAAAGTTAAACAAACAACAGTTTGCGCGTTCACAGAAAAAAGGTGATTTGCTCATACGCCAATTTCAAGGAAGCATGCAACGACGCTTAAAATTCGTTTTCTTCATCGACTGCCTTCTGATTTGCTTCTTGTGACACCTGTCACTGACATCAGTCTCCTGCTTTTTGTTTCAGCTGGAAGACTGCACCAACTTCCAGGAGAGACGGAAGATTCGCGCCGCCATCAAAGAACTCCAGCATCCACCCGGGGACACGACTAGCCAACCTCCCCACCCCCAGTCCCGCCGCCAACCCCACCCTGCGGTCAATGGGCGTGACGGCTCGTCCTCTAGGCCACGCCCATCAGACACGTCAGCAAACATGGCGTCTCCGTCCTTGTCCTCGCGGCCCATGGCAACGGGACTCGGTTTCCATGGACACCGGCGTGGTACCATGCCCGTCGTGCCGACCTTCAAGATGGATGCTGGTGATAGCGTAGTCGCCGATCCTGCCTCGTCTCCGCTGTTTCAAGTGGCCGACAGCAGCAGGTAAGCTACGGAGCAAAACACTGTTCTCCATATTATCTGAGTGGTTTCTGACTCAAAATGTAGAATTTACAGCATATTTTGACGATCTAAAAAAACAACAAAAAAAAAAAAACACACACACACACACACAAGCAAACAAACAAATAACAAAAACAACAGTAGCAACAACAACACTGACAACCTTACCAACAAAACCCAAAACCACACACACACACACACACGCACGCACGCACGCACGCACGCACGCACGCACGGAGAAGAAAAACAAATTACTGAAACAACCATGCCACAAACAAACCCAAACCACAATCCAACCAAACATATAACATGGGCTACAAGAACGAAACCATCTGCCAGATGTACCAAGTTAAACATGAAATTAATGTGCTTACAAAAACTACAACCCCAAACCAAAAACAAGCGTCAACTTGTTTTTCACGTCTTTTCACAGACCCAGCGACAGATCCTATTCTGCAGGACGCCGTGGCTCTGGGGGTGAGTCACTGTCCAGACTGGGCTCCAGCCGCTTCGTGTCCGCCAGCGTGTTCGACAAGCCAGATTCTGCCCACAACGGCGTCCTGCACCACCCGACCTCCTCCTCCTCCAGACTCACCAACAAGCGGCATTCTCTTGGCATCATCATCCCTGGTTCTTTGTCCGGAGAAGGTTCAGCAACGTCGTCTGGATTGCTCTCCTCTTTGGGAGCCGAGAACGGCGTGCTGCACGATTCCCTGCTGCACCATCACGGTGGCGGGAGTCTGACGTCTCCGGGTCAGCCGGCTGATCTGCCCAAAAGGATTACCATTCGTCGGGGCAGTCACGTGTTTCTGAGTGACGGGGAAGGTCCAAGCCAGCCTCTGGTGTCGCCGTTCAAACACGACTCCCACGACTTCGACCACGAAAACGACAGCGTGTTCGCCTCGGACGAAAGAACCAGTCAAAGCAGATACAGTTTCGGTTCCACCGGGACCTCGAGCGTCGCTACCCCTCCAGCGACTCCGACCTTATCCGGCAAGTTCGGCAACAGGCATGATGGTCAACATACTTCCAGCGCTTCCTCCTCGAGGTCCATCCTCTCCCCGCCTATCAGCAGCACCGCCACAAGCAGTAGAAGCCGCTCCCCGATTCTTCCCAGCAGGTACAGCTCCAGGCTTGGCAGTCACACTCCACCTCCAGCATCTGCCCTGTTTCCCTCCTCTACATCAGCTTCCAGCAGCATCAGCAGCGTCACCGCAGGAACTAGCGGAAGACAGACGACAGTGAACGGAGTACAGGCAGCACCATCAGCTGGTGGTGGTGGTGGTGGTGGTGGTGTGAGTGACAGTGACGTGGGCCTGGGTTTGTCGGAGAGTTTTCTGGCGACCGTCAACGCTTGCGAGGATGAGGAGTTGCTTCTTGATATGGTGAGTTGCTTATGATTGTGATTATTCAAGATTCAAGATTTTATTTTCCTTTTTCCCCTGTTGGGGTATGGAGGATTCGTACAAAAAAAAATCAAACAAACCAAGACCACATAATTATACACAGAACGATACGACGTAAGATATATGTACAACATACGCATAATCTACACACAGGAAAGCGTAACCGTCTGTGAAATCTCTGAAACAGCTCACACACACACACACACACACACACACACACACACACACACACACACACACACACACACACACACACACACTATACCGTCCTACTCGCTTTCAAAAATTTTGCTAGAGCAAGGGCAACTTTTATGGATTTTGATCCCAGCAGTTTACAAAGACTGTACGTCGATTTGACTCTAAGGAAACGAAGTGGTATGTGCTTGTTTCGCTCCTCTTGAAACGCCGGACATTCTAGAATTAAATGAAATTCATCGCCTATTGCACTCATGTCACATTGATGTTAGGACATGTGTGGTAGTGTAGACTGGAAGGTTAATCCCGACAGGGTAAGCAATTGTATGAGCTTTTTAAAACGTTTACTGGGCTGTTGTCTTTGATATCACGTCTGTTCAGGATTAAAGATATTCACCACCAAACTGACCTCCCAAATATAGCTAACGTATACGTGGCGTCTGCCTTGATTGAATATAGTGTTGATGTCGAAGCGGTGTAGATACGTGTGTCGTAATATATGAAAAGAGACTTTTGACTTGACCAACCAACCAACAAACCAACCAACCGACCAACCAACCTAATAACCAGCCAAAGAAATGCCTATCTGTTACAATTACAATTACAAATAGTTACAATTCTCGGATAAGGAACGTTTCATTGTCTATTCACAAAACTTGGACTCAGTAGAAAGCACGGCAGTCAACAGGTTTTTTTTTTCTTCTTTTATCATTGCACCCTTCCTAAAAATAATCCACAAAAAAGTTCCAAAAATTATATCGCACAATTCGTGTGACGGCAATGACGCACGAAATCCCATCCCCTGGACACAACCGCACAATTTATCCTACTTTACGTTGCTACTTATAAACCCGCTTGTCAGCCAGATCCTGACACAAATTCACCGCTTTACCGTTATACGCACGAGCAGAAGAATAGAACCGAAAAGGCGACAAAACTGATTACATCTCTGATAACCTCGGGTCTTTTATGCTTCGTGTTTTCACCTGTCGTTGGCAGAGGTGCCCCAGTTAGCACTGGAGGCCTACCTGATCAGGTTACACGCAGGTAACACCTGTGTAGGTTTTGTGTTCGCTTCAGGTTGCAGAACTACACTTACCTACCTATCCTAGCCATCAGCCTTTGGCACAATGGGCCTTTCATTCAGCAACGTACTACGTATAGTACTATCCGATAGCGTACTTGGCAGCAGACCCAGAACAAAGCCTTGTTGGAGATTACTGCATGAAAATTAAAAAAAAAAAATAGAAGGGTGGGTGGATGGGTGTTTGGGGTATAGTACTATCCTACAGCGTACTTGGCAGCAGACCCAAAACAAAGCCTTGTTGGAAGTTACTGCATGAAAAAAAAAAAAAAATAGAAGGGTGGTGGATGGGTGTTTGGGAGTTTAGCGTCTTTCCCCACCACACGATAAAATACAAAGAATTGTTATTAAAGGCAAAAATATTACAAAGTTCCTTGACAGCGGTTCAAGTCATGACTTGTTAGTAAATGGTTATAACCATGAAGGTGATTACACTTTGTAAGAGTGCTAGAACAGACAGTATAACAGACAATTACTACGGGCTGTTCTGGTATGTTCTTGGATGCAGTCCATAACTTGCAGAGTTGAAACACTTACAACAGACCTCTGTTTTCTATAAAAAAAGAGCAAGCTCACGGTGTGTGTATTCTTGCCCGCATGCATAGACTCAGTAACTGAAGATTAATTTAATGAGATGCACCGATGAGCTTTTACGAGTTTAGCACTCTCCTCTTAAAAGGAACTGGATAAAACAAATATCATTGTTGGTTGTGTGGTTTTTTTTTGTCACTTTCGGGAAATTCGGGCTTCTTCCCAGGCGGGAAGCGCGTCGCCGCGGTGCAGCGCCACCCATTCTACCTATCCTGTTCAAAATTTTCCCTTTCCACATTTTCGTCTACCATGGTCTGTTGTTCAACCTTGAACTCTCGGATCGGTTCCATGTCCTTCACGAACAGTTGTTTGGTCTACTAAATCAGATTCAAACGTTCCCGGTAGTGCCCTAGAAATAACAACGATGTCCTATCTTTGATGTGGAGTGCTGTGTCAACATCTTGAGCGTCCAGTATCGGAACTTTAGGTCATTAGGACAGCGCTCGTTCAATATTTGCCGAGGGTTACCAAGCGTCGATATAGTTTCAAGATTTTCACCATCGATAACGCCCTCATAGTTCATATATATATATATAGGCGATGCTTTTATGCGTCGACCAGCGCAGAAGGATAATTCTGTGCATCGCTACCAGTAAAGCATTACACGACATTGGGCCGACTGCAAACTCGAGAATTACACCTTTGAACTTTACTGAAGCACCGTTAAAACAAGAAAAAACAAACAAACGAACAGAAACCCTAACACAGACACACACACAGACACAGACACACACACACAGATACAGACACAGACACACACACACACACACACACACACACACACACACACACACACACACACACACACACACACCACGTTCCTTTCTTTTGCGCTTTGCGCTGCAATCCTGTTCTTTGGATTCAACAACAACAACAACAACAAGAAGTGAGCATTTGATTTGTGCACAGTTACTTTTGGCGCGCAGTTTGACAAGCTGTGCATTTCGCATGCATGTTATAAAACGGTATATAAATATCACCCCCTTTTCTTCAACGAAATTAAAATCCCATGAAGACTGTTGGAAGATTTTATGAGAGCCCCTTTTGTGCAGTACCTGTGATTTACGACATTAATTTTTCAAAGCCTGAATTTATCCACCTGCGCTTTTAGTGTTTTTCATTGTGTTAGGAAAGGGTGAATTATCGCGAGATCTCTCCTCAACGCGCGAGATCTGCTTATCGTGTCACTGGATGAATGAGGCATTGTTTGTGGTACTGAACGAGACCTGCTCAGATAATAATTGAAAGCAAAGCTGAACTGGTCAATTTCGTATAATCTTGGAGGTAATGATTGTACGCCGCGAACCACGTGACCATCGACAGGGTGGTTCGCGACCCTGTTTGTTGCCAACTGATTTGTGACGTGTCGGCTCACGAGTGACACGGTATGCACGCATCAAAATCTCGCGTGAACCAAGACCGTACTGTCTCCTGACCATAAGCAATTCTCTATACGCGTCTATGGATAGAACAGCGTTGAGGGAAGCTTTTCATTGGATGCCCTTACTCCGTGCTTCACAAACAGTCACTTGTTTCAACACAGAACATAATATACCACCGCAAAGACTCGCGTCGCGGTAATAACGCCCTACAAAAAAACAAACAAACAACTTTTCAAGTGAAGACGTTGACTGGGATGATCTGTTTATAGAAACATTCACGGCCGTATTCATAAGCACCGCACTTTCAAAGTAAATCGTAATTATATTCTAATATTAGAAGCCGTAAAGTTAAGAAAACGGTCTCCATGCACACATGGAGAATCATTTCTTTCGACACACAGCTTCAGGAACTCCGTAGGTGCACTGAGGTTAAAGAAAATAGACGGTCGTTTTTCCAGTGCCCTGCTGCTCCAAAAGTTACGACGACGAAAACTCCCCGCTGAAGCCGGTATTTTGAAACATGAGCATAATTATGCATGCATTAAGATTGTATTAACGTATCAGTGCAAGTCGTTGTCTGGCTGATAATCTGCCCCGTTTTTTCTAACCGACAACAGCGAATCCCAAAGCGTATATCCGATGCGATGAATTTGGAAATTGGCCGCTGGAAAAACAGGATGCTACGGCGTGAAAAAACGCCAAATGGGGGTGGTATGATTTTGAAACGACAGAGCACCGGAAAAACACGCCTGTTCATTTTGTTAAACCACCGTGGAGTGGTATATTTTCCCTCCATTCAAAGCACATACTGACGCAAAGTATGTCGCCAATCCTACACGACAGTGACCGTTTTCAAAAGCCAGCGCACTTTTTTGTTCAAGTGCGATTTTTATCGGGTTTATTATGAGTGAAGATTCAACTATCCAGTTTATTGCTTGCAATGTCACCCGGTGCATAATATGCAACACAAGCCGCCCTTCCCTAGTCGGTAAAGGCTGTGGGACGGGCGTAACGTTTCACGATTTTTTTTTAACGATATCTGGGCATTTTATTTTATGACACATACACAGCTTCTCATGGCACACACTGTCATATCTTCTGTTTGTACAACCAGAGACATATAGAAAGAAAATCTTATGTGTTTGTGGTTGTACAAACAGCAAACATGGCCAACCTTGCGTATACAAAGCTATACATGACTGTGTCATAAGGAAAATTTCTGTATCATTCCGTCCCAGGTGTTTCCCTTTCAATGATATTCATATCTTGATATCTGTGTGGATCCTGTGTACACGTAATATCTCCTCTAGCACAATGTTGCTCTTTGCTTTTATGTAATCCCTGTGTGGCTTGAGGTCACTAACATGTTGATATTGTATTTCTTTTCTATTCAGTTCGCCTCACACCGCATTAGTTCCAGTTGTTACTGTATTGAAATTAGGAACAAACCTATCAAGGGTTGTCTGTCATTGGACTATGAATTTATAAGTGGCTTCTACGGGAAAGGGACTTTACTAATCTCAATATGTTAAAGGGCCTGTGAGCTACTGTTCAGCACACACGCCTTTTTACCGTTTGCCGGTATAACTCTTAATGGTAGACTTTGCAGACAACAGCAACGTTTCGTCAGTAAACAAAACAATTATATTTAGAAGACAACTATCTCATTTGAAGGACCGTTGATTTCGAAAAAAAAAAACCCGAAGCAAAACCAAACAATAATAATAACAACAACAACAACTGAAAAACAAAATATACCCCCCAAAAAACAAACAAACAAACAAACAAACAAACAAACAAACGAAAACAAAACAAAACAAAACAAAACAAAAACAACCCCCTCCCCTCCAAAACAAACAAAGAAAATAAGAAAACAACACCCCCACCCCCAAATCCAAAAAGAACAAACAAACAAATACACTTTCCTCCCAAGCCCAACAACTTTTGCATATTTTTAAGAATTGAAGAAGCCTCATTACGGTGTCGGGGTTATAATCTTATTCTGCACAAAATCTTCATTGCATTAAATTTGAGTGGCCCTGTACAGGAGGTCAAGATGGATTTAACTCTAGCTTGCATTAGGGCTTTGTCCGACCCCAGGGGGAGCAAAGGTAGAAAGAAGCCCATCAAGTATTGTAATATGAGCACCTAATCCACACAGACAAGGACAGAACCACATGACACGCGAAGCGCACATCAAGCAAGAAAGGCCTTGAATACTTTGCGATCACCAAGAAACACAGGGCTTCGATAGGTCGTCAGTACGCCATAGGTCGAGGCTTTGCTGGTGTCAGCTGTAACATTAGAGACAGATTACGCTGAAAGTTGTTGTTATTGATGTTGTAGGGTTTAGCGTCCTTTTTCCACCACGTATGGGTAGTACCTACGACGGGCCAACGAGGAAAAAGTCTGGTTTCCTGCAGGGAGTCGAACTCACAACCCGATCGATTACGCTGAAAAGACTATCAGTAAAAGCAAAGTTTGAAAAGACGTGATTGGAATCGTCTCTGAGTGAGGCGTTTGCGCTCAACAGGGGACCAAGAAATCCATTAGAAAGCATTCAGATGTTCGTAACTTGACCTGTAACCTAAAACAAGATCACCTTGATCACCCTGACAAACACTACGGAATCAGTTAAGCCATGACACTTTTGTCGTTGGAAACTCGACCACGGGGGACCCTCCGTATTGAAGACGAATCCGTCCTCATTTGAAGCGTTTGTGTTTGTGAACATGATACTATCTTGTACCTGTTAACATCGAGCAATGAAAAGATGTCTTCTGGTATAAGTTGGACACAACCTGAGCAGTCGGGTTTGTGGATTTCTGTGAGACTATGCATGGTCTGGTGCAGTGAGACAGATGCAAATCCGTGAATGAAGAATTTACTGGAATGGCTGCTTTAGAGAACGGGGTGGTGTCTTGGAAACCACCGGTAAGCCTTATTTTTTTTTCATTATGTTAGGCGTGTATGTCTGTCTCTCTATCTGTCAGTGTGTTTTCATCTGTTTAGTGTCTACATCACATGAAACGCCAACCTTTGGCACAACTCTGGTAACTTTACTGCAAACTGATTTTTACCATGGTGGAAAATAAAATGATGTAGAATAAAAATAAATCCACCCCGTGGCATGGTGAAATTTCCCTGAAATTTCATTCTGCCCAGAGGCACGCAGAGGGAGTATCGTTGTTTTTATAAACCCACTTACATTTAGGCTTTATGTGGATGATTCATTTTGACAAAATTTCAGGGCTAAAGCAGGCAGCTCGTATAGACTTGTAGTGTGAGACAGTAAGGATAGTTTCCTTTCTGATGATACCAGCTGTTTCTCCGATATCATTAAACACAGTCATTATGTAAAGCTAGGTGTGTTTCTTGATAATAATAATAATAATAATAATGTTGTTTTGGTATTTGGGAGTATAACGTCGTTTTCCACCACGTAAGGGTGATATCAAAGACGGGGCAACGAGAATGTCAGCAGAAATGTTTGGCCCCAGCCGAGATTCGTACTCACCACCCAGACATTGAAAAAGAATAATAATAATAATAATAATAGTATGATGATGATGATGATGATGGTGATGATTAGCAATAATAATAATACTATATAATGAAAAACTTTTCAAAGTTCCTCTGCGTAATATGAAAACTATCGGTGAACGTGCGTTCAGCTACCTCGCCCCGACAATCTGGAACTCGCTGCGTTCTGCCCTCCGTGATGTCCCCACACTGCAGCCTTTAAATCACAACTCAAACATACATGTACCTGTTCCGTCAGGCTTCCATTGATAACTGGGACCCTCTGTCCATGTTCATGTGTGTGTGTGTGTGTGTGTGTGTGTGTGTGTGTGTGTGTGTGTGTGTGTGTGTGTGTGTGTGTGCGCGCGCGCGCTCTGAGTCTGTCCTTCAGAGACGGGCGCCTTATGAGTATGATGTATTATTATTATTATTAGTCTATTATTATTATTAAATAACAACAACAACAACAACAACAACAATAATAATAATTATAATAAACTAACTACACAATGTGTAATAAAGAAAAACAAACTAAACAACATGTAATAAAGAATGTAGCAGAGAAAAAAAAATCGTGTCGGTGTGTGTGTCACCGGATAGTACCATCTCCACCAGACAAGCTGTAAACATGAAACGTACAGATACGTAGCAGACTACTATGATGATGATAATGGTGTCTTGTAACGCGCTGAAAAACTCCATGCCCAGCATGCTCGTAGCGCGGGGGGGGGGGGGGGATGATAAGTTTTAACAAAAAAAAACACAAAAAAAAACAGGAGAAGGGGGTGGAGTCTGCAGGGGGGTGGGGTGGAGTCCGCATCAGAACTTTGAGAAGAGATAGGTCTTCAGGTGGCTCCTGAAGGATTCGGTGGAGGTGCTGGATTTCAGGGAAGGTGGCAGAGCGTTCCACAGAGCAGGAGCAGAGCACTTGAAGGAGCGAGCTCCAAAGCGCTTCTTGGTGGTGTTATCGTGAAACCCAGGAATGGACAGGCGGGACTGAGATGAGGAACGAAGAGTACGGGATGGAGTATATGAAGGGATGAGCTCAGAGAGATACTGTGGGGACTTTCCATGGACACAGGAGAACACAAGGGACAGAATTTTGTGGTCAATTCGAAGTTTGACAGGCAGCCAGTGCAGTTCTTTCAGGATGGGAGTGATGTGTTCTGATTTTTTTGACAGAGTCACAATTCGGGCGGCAACATTTTGTACATGTTGCAAGCGCTTCAGCTGACAATCCGGGAGGCCATACAGAGTGGAGTTGCAGTAGTCCAAGCGTGAGTGAACCATTGAGACTGCAATAGCGTTGGCCGTCTGTCTGTTGACGTCATAGGGCGTGGGTTTCCGTTGGCTCACGCTAGTTCGTATTTATGTTTCATCTGTAGCCGCGTATCGTGCCCTTGTCTGTCAGGGACCTGTCACAAAACAAGTGATGTGTGTAGAATAGTACCGACCGCCACCGCTGGTCTTGATACCCGAGATCCTCATACAACACCCGCGCCATCGGTTGCCCTCCTACATTGTGCACGTGTCAAGCACGTCTGAGGAAAACCACAACTGAAGACTAGGACTCATTCTCAGCTCCCCATGAACACACAGGTCTCCCCTCTTACACAAGACATTTGCTTTTTAGTTAAAAACGATTTTCATATTTCTTTTAGGCGGTTCACCCCTGGGGGTTTGGGTTGACTGCTCTCGGTGAACCCTTGGTATTGTTGCTCGGCTCTGAGATACTTTTACCACCATTTCTTGAAAAGGGTTTAAGTACCATGGATTTGAGAATAATTTAGACCCTATAACATGTGAAGACAGATGTCTTTTACTTCAGTTCTGGAGACGTGTT
>JACVVK020000008.1:152500-205000 GCA_018292915.2 Batillaria attramentaria | reverse complement strand
TCAAAGACGGGGCAACGAGAACTTGAAAAGGCCAGCACAAATATTTGGCCCCAGCCGGGATTCGAACTCGCGACCGAGCATTCAGAGTCCAACGCTCTGCCATTCGGCTATCCCGGTTCCCACTGCCTCTTTGGGCGCCTCTGCTCAGCGAGCGGTCTATAGTATAATGACCGAGGAATTGCTCATACAACCACACAGCTCGCTTCGACTGTGACGTCACTATCATCTAAGTCGCAACCACAGTTTGGAAAATTGGCGTCATATATCTCCCGGTGCCCTTTTCCATGTCTTTGGCAATACAGATATCTAAGCTGCTATGAAATTTGTTAACAACACGTTACAGATGCATAACTATACAGACGATACTCAAACTAGGCTCATGTGTCCCGGGAACTACTTTGCGGATATGACCAGGGATGTAGTAGTCGAGGTTAGGGCTTTTAGGCCCGGGTTAGAGTCTAACCTCGAACCAAACTAGCTCCAGGGTTACATTTTCTGTTGTTTATTGTTTTAAATCAGGAAGCGGGTCCATTCCAACAAGGTGCCTGTGCCGTTAAAGAAGGATTTTCTTCTTCCTTTCTTTGCTTCCTTTTTAAAAATTTGATTTTGCTTTTGGGTTTCGTTTGTCCTAGTCTGGGTTAGACCCGTAGCCGTGGGTTAAATTAACCTCGACTTTAACATACGGGCCCAGATGTTGACGCAGTGCTTCGGTTCCATTTCGGTTGCCTCGCGTGTTTCGCACGGCGTAGACAGTTTGGCTGCTTACGAGTCAAGCTCGCAGTGCACTGATGGGAGACGGATCGACCTACTTGCGCGAAGTGATTATCAACGGTGGGAGAGATGAGATGAGAGGCGAAATCGGTGCCTGCAGTTTGCATGCAACGTGCGTCTCAGACTCCTTACCACATCTGATCTTCCTAGGCGCAGGCCATCCATAATGTTTGCTGTCAAATTGTCCAAAAGAAGAAAAGAAAAAAAAAAGAGAAGCTTTAACATGTTGTAACCGTTGCGTCCGTTGTAGCCAGTTGTAAAAGCTTTGTACTTCTACAAGAGCAAAAATATTGTCACACTTTGAGCCAGAATCAGGGTTACCTCATTCATCTCCAAGAGCAACTCGCTTGAATGTATTTTCCCTGTTTTGAGGACGTTGCCTGCTGCAGAATCACCCACCCGTGGCCAGTGTTGACCTACCGGTTCGTTCATCCGCGACAAAAATATCATTCCTTGACGTCACGGTACACGAAGAGAAATAACGGCCCCATTAAGCTGTTTTTCCACGCAGTTAAGTTCTGATATAAGGAACTAACCTTCTATTCATCGTGTTTAAGGCGCTTGTTGAATATTTGCGGCTCAGCGGACGGAGGTGTACTAACTGATTTCATTGGAAGTGCCTGATGTGTTGCAACATCTACCGTAACTGACAATTGAAAACGCCTTTGTTCGAAAGTGTTTGAGGGGTAAAGAGGATTTGAGTGGCACAAGACTGTCCTAATGTTTTGGTCCCTTCAGGAGCAGGTCTCGCGGTCAATTTAGCTCGAGTGGTTTGTTTGTGCGTTGCAGTATTCGTAATTTGTACTTTCCTTTAAGTTCGCCTTTTTGGGGGTGGGGGGTGGGGGGTGTAGCAGGGTTGCACATTTTCCACAGCTTCTATAGGACAAAGTGTCCTGGAAACAGCAAAGTGATAGGACACAGTGTCCTGGCCACTTAGTGGCAATAAAAATTTTAATAGGACATATGTCCGCTTGAGGTGGGAAAAATAGGACATTTGAAATTTGTATAGGTCAATGTCCTGGGACTGACTTAAATGTGCAACCCTGGTGTAGGTTCCGCGGTTAGGTTCCGCGGTTATATAATAATAATAATAATGAATAGTACTTGTTTAGCGCTTTATCTCACAGGAAAGCAACTCATAGCCCCCCCCCCCTCCCCTCCCCCCCCCCCCACACACACACGCGCGCGCGCGCGCCATATATGTCATTTATATTGTCATTATATGTCGGCAACGTTTCTCAGGTACGTGTTATTCAGTAAAAAGACGCGCATAAAGAAAATTCGCGAAATTAAAATGAAAAGATTAAAAACCCTATAAGATCATAAAAAGATGAAATTAAACGTCGCGTGCATGTGTCATTCAGCATGCAAGTGCGTTAACACTCACCCGGGACAAAATCTAACGACATTAACACTTAAATACTGATTGACATTCATGGCTTTGGGGAGGTTAATTGACGGGCAGTTTTGAGAATTATTTCTAGTTGCAACCCACTAAACTGAGACCCTCACACAAGGCTCAGCTTTACAAGGCCAAATAAATACGTGTACAGCAAGTATGCAAAAACTGCTGCCTGTGCTGTTTTCAAGCTGGCGAGGTTGGAGAGGTGGCTCATTCTTCTCTGTCAAGTGGCGGGGGTGATTACAGGTCAAACACTGTAGGCAGTTTGCATTGTCGTTGTCAGCTGGGAGTCGATTTCAAATTCATAAGCCATACAGTCTCACGGCACAGGGTGAGAGAGTTCATGTAGGGGAAAGTGGAAACCGGGCCGAAAGGTTTTAACATTTCACACGTCCTCGCATCTGAGATTTACTGATTTTTTTTAAAACTGTGGTCGATTTGTTTGGTGGTCTTTTGAAACCGATTTCATGTTTATGACTATTTTCTCACACTCCCATGTATTTGTGCAACAACGCTTCCGCTCCGCTTTTGTTGTTACCCCCCCCCCCTCCCCTTCCGCTCGCCATACAACAAATTTTTGTAGGAAGACGAAATTTCCCGAATTCGCGAAAGGGATGCGTATGTAGCGCACTACAGAAAAAAAGAAACAAGAAAAACACCCAAAACACAAACAAATAAACAAACGCACACACCGCCCCCCAAAACAAAACCAACCAACCAAACAAACAAACAAACAAACAAACAAAAAACAACAAAAAACAAAAAACAAACAACAAACAATAACAACAAAACAACAACAAACAAACAAAAAACAACCCCAACACAAACAAACAAACAAAACCCCACAAACAAACCAAAAAACCCCCAACAACAACAACAACAACAACAAAACACCCAACAACTAAAACAACAATCAAGAACATCACATTGGAAATTTTAAATAAACATTCATCAAACGATGGGGGATTCTTGCATTTAAACTCAGTTCACATCCAAATAAACAAATTATATTTGTATTAGTTGGTCATTCTAACTCGTGTAGACACATTCAAAGAGGTTTTGCTGTCGAAAAGCACAAAGGAACGTAGAATGCAGAAAACTGTCACAGAACGTTGACTGCATAGGAAAAAGGCAGCCCCCAGAACTCCACTATTACAATTTCCGAATGAGATTTTGCCGCCCGCTTTGCATTGATTGAAAATCCCGGCTCAAGTTACATAACTCCCAGAGGAGCTTGTCTCCCCTTGTGACGGCGTTATACGTTAAAGCTGGTCCTACACGTTGCCAGAAGTCGCCCTATCTCTGTCCTGTCGACTATACACGCGAGACTACTCTCCCTTGAAGAAAAAAATGGCGGCTCCCATGGCGGACTCCGATTTAGATAATTCAGATGAAGATTTGGAAGTGATTGCGGACGCTGTTGCTAGTATTGCCGAAGAAGACGAACCGTGTAGTTTGGTCCCTCGTATCCCATATGCATGGATTTTCTTTCACTAGCTCGATAGACCTTGCTCAGTGTGGCACAGTCGTCCATCTTCTCGGCCATCTTGAATACGTCACGACTGACGTGACCACCCTACTGTTGACTGGTCGCTGAATGCTAGACTAGCGACCAGTGGATAAACATTTAGAAGTCAATTCTATCGCGGATATATAGCGAATAGGGGACTGTCCGCAGGGATGGGTAGACTAGCGGATGACTATCGGAACGCATTAACAGCCGATAGTCGATAGGATAGTGCGAAAACTATCCACGTGTAAGGCAAGCTTTACGGCAGGAGAACTCTCCTAAGCTATTTTGCCGCCCAAACAAATCCCCGCTCCCATTATTAGGCCGATAAAGCGAGCATTGCGTGTATTACACACGCCGGTATGCACTCGCATGCGGTAAGATTTCAATCCCTGTCATCCGACAATGCAGGTATAATTAATACCCGTTGAATGCCGTCACTGTTTACAGTCGCCGATCAGTCTGGCGCAATATTGTGACCGTTATGTCGGCACTCCACGCGGGCTTTAGCCGGCTACTACAACGGCCGCGGCAGATTGCCGCTATTGCACTGGGGATCTTTGCGCGAGTTCACGTCAGTTTTCTTCAGTACAGGTCTTGAGGATTTAAAAAAAATACTGCTTTATTATCCCTTTCGGGAAATTCGGACTGCTTCTCGTAGAGGAAGCGCGTCACCGCGGTGCAACGCTACCCAATATCTTAACGTCCTTTTCCACCACAAACGGGTGATATCAAAGACGGGGCAACGATGAAAAAGCCAGCACACAAATTTGGCCCCCAGCCGGGATTCAAACTCACGACCCGAGCATTGGAAGTCCAACGCTCTACCATTCGGCCACCCCGGCTCCCCGTCTTTTTCTGACGGCTTACTGGCGCACAAAGGTGATAATTACAATGGGCAAATATAATTAAAATTATCTCTCATATTTACCATGATCTCAATCATTGTGTATATCTCTAAAGATAATTATAGTTAGCCGTTTTTCCCCCCGCCATGCTGCTGCCCTAAAAGCGCAAATAGTCTTCCTTGTAATTATCTCTAGAGATATTTGCAATGATCAGTGATGATTACAATCGACTCTAGAGATAATTTTAATTATCTTGTGTTCGCACTCCCGCCTTGCTACTGCCCTAACAGCGCCAAAAAAAAAAAAAAAAAGTTCATTGTAATTATCGCTAGAGAATTATCTTGTGTTCATTATAATTATCAACGTCTTGCGCCAGTAAGCCGTCATTATTATTTCGTGACCAAGAACTTCGTATTTAAGTCATTGTCCGTGGCATTGGTCACGTGCAAGATTAGCATAATTCTCTGAATGGTGATGGGGGGGGGGGGGGGGCAGGGGGGTGGACTACCTGAAATTTGCTGTACACTATTACATTCACTCATCCGTAGTAGCAGACAAGCAGGACATGTAACCAGGAATTGTGAAATACGATAATTCTTCAACCGAAAAAAAAAAAGGAAAACAAAAGACCAACTTTTCAAATAACGGTTACTGCTGTGCCACAGTTTCCATGAACGGACTTGTGTTTTTGTCTTTCCCGGCCTTGTCAAGAGGCTTCAGACCAGCTGATCAGCCGTGTATTTTGTCAGGTGTCAGCAGTCAGCGATCGCACGTTCTGGTGACGGTAGTGTCAACACTGGCGTAAAGGTCTGATACATCAAAAAAAAAAGTCGCAAAAGATTGTGTTTCTAAAAATGTCGACTGTGTACAGTGCAGAGTTAGCTATGTAGCGGTTACACATTTTTGTAGCGTCTCTCAGCCCTCTATCCCAACAAAACAACAAACAAAAAACCCCCACAAAAAACAAAACAAAAACATATAAACAAACAAACCAGCAAACCGGGGGCTGCGCTTGAAACCACTTCAGTCTTCTCGTGCTGTACCCGTATATAGTCGTAGCGACGTGTCTCTGTTGGTCTCCAAACGCACACTGAAGTTAACGCAAGTTCAGATCCATGTGTTACAAAGATATTTCCGAAGCGTTGAAAAAAAAAAACAAAAAAAAAACCCAAACAAACACGTGACCACGATAGAGTTGACCAAGCCATGTGCGCAGTTATAAAGTGTTGATGGTTTCACACACACACACACACACACACACACACACACACACACACACACACACACACACACACACACACACACACTGTCACCATTTTTGTTATTGATAAAGCAGACCTTTAAGTCCAGAGTCAGCAGGTTCTGACGTAAGGGGCCAAGTTAGATGTTATATAGAAGCATGTTGTTTCCTTCGTGGATTGTAGGGGGGGAGGGGGAGGGGGAGGGTGACGTCGGCACTAATCGTGTCCGCAAGGGGGGGGGGGGGAGAGAGGATTTAGCTGGTCTCGTGTCAGACACTTGTCTCTGGGTGTTCTATGCCCCTGATCACAGTCCAACCGGGGCTTTCCTGGTCGGGACACGGATTAAATGTTGACCTCAGGTGTCAAAAGGAAACCTTTGCGTCAAGTTCCTTTTTGTATCCCATGCGTAGCAGTTTTAGACGAGAGGTATAGCTGTCGTCTTGGAATGTTTTTGCCTTTTTAAGCTTTTGCCGATATCACAGAAAATCACAGATATTCCAAATTTCCCATTTCAGTTTATTGTATTTGAGCATCGGCTGTCGACAGGGCCACGTAGTCTCCGATTAGAAATGCACTGCATTAGGTTCTTGTCTCTGTCGGTCCTAAACAGGCTGATTCCGAGTCCGTCTTTGCTAAGCTAACTTATATTCTGGAACAGTTTCGTTCGTGAGTGCGCCTGTACGCCCGATATGCTCTATCTTTATGCCTAATACTACCCTATACTATGCGATGCAATGTTGTGTACGTTTTGCGCGAGCGGTCGAACATTCACATGCCACGACTGTTGTTGTTGTTACACTACTGGAGCGCTCAATACGGTCGCCCGCGTCATGCATCGAGCACGCTTCTGTTGGCTCATTGCCAGCATTACAGACACCGTCACTGTCCGGTGTCTAAATGGTGTGAATATAGATACCACGCCGAAAACACTTGGCTGGCAGCCCTGTGAGAAAATGATCTGTGCTGAGCATAAAAATGGGATGGTAGCAAAAGATGCTTGTGGCCTTCACAGTTGGTGTAAATCCTACCCCCCCCCCCCCCCTCCAGTTCTTCCACCTATGGGCCATGTTGCCCGATTTTATAGAGAGGGAAATTTCGGGCTCAGTAGCATAATCATTGATGACAGCAATACAGAGATCCAAAGTTGGATTCTCAATGCTCGGGTCGTGAGTTCGTATCCCGGCTAGGGCCAAATATTTGTGCTGGCTTTTTCATCGTTGCCCCGCCTTTAATATCACCCGTATGTGGTGGAAAAGGACGTTAAACCCCCCAAACACCCACGCACAGAGATGCAAGAACGACAAATCTCACCACTTCTTGGGACAGTATTAAGAGTGATCCCCCATCCTCCTTTCTCTTCATCTATACCTCATGTGTATTTTATTGCCCTAAAGCTTCCTAGAGGGGTTAGGATTTCAGGCGGGCGTTTTCTCTGTCGTTACGAGGGGGTAATTTGCCGCATGGCTCTGTCATTATCACACAAGAGGGGGCGTGCGAGACGGGAGGACAGAAACATTTACCACAATGAATCATTGTTGTCCGGACGAACACGAATCGCTGTGTTGAAAGCTGATAATGTCAAACATCGGTTAAAAAGCCAACAAGTGCATGATTGTGTGTTTGCTTGCCGCGGTGTTCATGTGGCTTTGATTTGTCAACAAGTGGTTTTTCTTTTTTTCTTTTTTCTTTATTGATTTTGGCTGTTTATGTAGTTCGGTCAGGGTTTCGGCTTGAAATGTGTGTGTATGTGTGTGTGGTGTGTGTGGGGGTGGGTGGGTGTTTGGGGGTTTAACGTCCTTTTCTACCTAACGTCCTATCATACGGTGGTGTGTGTGAGTGTGAGTGAGTGAGTGAGTGTGTGTGTGTGTGTGTGTGTGTGTGTGTGTGTGTGTGTGTGTGTGTGTGTGTTGCAAATAGAGATCGACTGTAGGCCACTTTTGTTGAAGGAAAGCCACAGAAAGTCCTACTACTTTCATGAATTTCCAGCATCAATCGTTTGGAAAATGACCAAGAAGCGGATATAGTTCTCATAAAAACAAATATAATCACGTCCTTTCACCAAGTTACCTAGGCTGTCTTGTTCAAACGAGCTCATTATAGGAAATACCACTATTACTATTCACTGAGACCACAAGAGACTTAACTTGTCCTGATTATTACTCCCGGAATAAGCTGCAAGTCCTGCCGGACTGAAGTGGTCATCGTCGCATTGTTTTGACGTTGTGATGCACGATGTACCCTTTTCACCAGCGACTTATTGTGTGGATTTCAAAAGCCGGGTTAAAAAGTCACTGTTGTTGTGTTCATAAACTTACGACGACAGTAATCGCAAAAACAAAACAAAACAAACAAAACAAACAAGCAAACAACAACAGCAACAGCGGCCGCAGCAGCAGCAGAAGCAGCAGCAGCAGCAGCAGCAACAACAACACAAAAAAACAAGAAGAAGGCCAGACCAAATATTTTGTGCCAGGCCCGAGAATTGATAGTCCAACGCTCTACCTTTTGGCTATCTCGGCTCCCCCGCAACGGAGGAAATTGTGCTTGTATGGGAACGCATTGCAGATGCAGCTATGGTCCCTGCAGCGTCCAAGTCATCATTTCGTAACGTTGAATCTGCATCTGCGCCTCGGCAGTCACTACATGCGAAAATTTCATTCGACAGTTACCGTTTCAGCTGCCAGTACCCACAGACGTCCGTGCCGTGCCGTGCCAACCCAACCCAAAAGGTTACTGTGCCAAAATGTGTTGGAAGCACTATCTTACTGACCACTTGACCGTTGGCGGATTAGGCAACGGCTTGTGTCGGTGACAGTAATATTCCATAGTCCTCTCGAGAAGGCTCGGCAGCTATCGTGTCGTGTGGCTTTAGCTGAAAAGCGCTTAGCGTGCATGCAGGTAGCAAATTGGCAGGCCTGGTGTCAGGTAATGGTCCAGTTGCGTGATTCAGTGACCGCTGTGAGGGGCTCAGTGCTGACGGTTTTGCGTCTGTTCTGGTGACGAAGACGGTCTGTGTGCAGGGTTGGGGGTTTTCTCAGTTTCGTGAAGGACGTTTTGTTCAGTTTTTTCAAAGTTTTGTGTGGGCAGATCTGCACAGAAAGGCTTTCGTGAGCGCGTGAGTGATAAGTGTATGTGGTCACCAGGATCAGTGTGTGTGTGTGTGTGTGTGTGTGTGTGTGTGTGGTGTGTGCGCGCGTGTGTGCGCGCGCGCGTGTGCGTGCCTGTGTTTGTGCGTGTGTGTGGTGTGGTCACGGTGTGTGTGTGTGTGTGTGTGTGTGTGTGTGTGTGTGTGTGTGTGTGTGTGTGTGTGTGTGTGTGTGTGTGCGTGCGGTGCGTGTGTGTGTGCGTGCGGTGCGTGTGTGTGTGCGTGTGCGTGTGGTGTTATATCAGTGTGCGTGCGTGCGTGCGTGCGTGCGTGCGTGCGTGGTGTGTCCTGATGTTTACATGGCGGTGAAGCCGTCACATATTTATCACAGTTAGACTGTCTGACCTAGGATCGAGTCTACGAAAGTAGTGAAGCCCGCGCAATAACGCGTATGCTTAGTATCAAAATACCGGAGACATACATAACATGTTACGTATGTCTCTGAATATACGAAAGCGCTACCGACGGACTCAGTCCTCTACAACCTGATTCCAATTCATTTATTCACCGAATGTTATTTTGTATATTTGCAGCTGGGAAGATCAATGATGGCGGGCAGCCGCAACCCTCGAACGCCAGCACCACCACCACCACCACCACCACCACAACCACAGCTTCCACGCTGGGAGACGGGAACCGAACCACACTACTAGCAACTACCCTAACCAACTCACCGTCTTCCGCCTTTCAGCCACCCCCTCCCGCCTCCTCCCCCACCTCCCGGCACTGGGCCAAAGCTGACGCGACCAGTCAAGCGGAAAGTGTCTCCAAAGTCAGCCAGCGTGACGGGGAGGGTAGCGGTACAGGTCAGTCTGCGAGTGACCGTAAACCTGACCTGAGTTCCAGTCTGTCCACCTCCGGCGGCGGAACGACTGCCCACCGCGCGCTTTTCGGGGAGGACCGTGACGGAGCGACCACTACAACATATTCGACGACGTCGACAACAAAGCCGGCGGAGTATGACCGCATACACGACATCGAGGAGCTGCGGCAGCTGGTGAGTGAGGAATTCAGTGATGCGTGACGTGGTCTTTTTTCCCCCTGGGTGAAAAGTGTAACTCGTATAGTATGACTGATTTTAAGATCATTGAGTTTAACAGACGAAGTCTTACCCAGCATTGATGTTCAGGTAATGAAATGTGACTCAGACAAGGAAATCACGGATAACGTTTTCTTCTGTTTGGTGTATTGCTTGATATCATTCGTTTTCATTTTCATGGTGATAGATGAGTTTACACGAGTTTACTTGCTGTAGCCGTCAGATGAGTGGAACGTACACAGTAAACTATACAGTAATGCTGGTCCGCGTGTAGGCTCATTGGCGCTAATACGTTCCCGTACACATAATTAAGCGTTAATCACCGAGAGTGCAGCAGTGCAGCCCCACAGCGACGCAGTATGCATACAAAGACAAACCACTTACAGGGTGGGTGAACGCCCTCGCTTTGTGATACGCTGTGCAGTGGTGATACGTAGGTAAAAACACAGTAGATTGCTATTTAGGCTTGTGTCTGACGAGGTATAAGTTTTTAAGGCATATTTGACGCATCTACTACACTCTAAGAGATTGGAGCACCTACATGTAGTAGGTAAAGCTCGAAAAACGACGGAAAGTGGGCATAGTTTGACGAAATCGACAAGAGTAATTTAGTGTGCAAACTTCGATCGATTGCGAGGCCGATTCATTGCGGCCGATTCTGGAGGTCAAACCGGCGCATCCACACCGCACCAAATACGCGTTTCGATCGAAGTTTGCACACAAACTGAAATCTCGTCGATTTCAGTCAAATTGTTCCCACTTGCCACCACTTTTCGAGCTTTACCTTAGTGTTGATCTTTCTTTTACCTAGTTGTCATTGCTATTTGTTGTCTACGCTTTTTTTTGTAATCGGGAGTTCGAGAAATTAGCATGAAGGTGTAGCGTCTCCTGCTTGTCCTAGGTTTATATTGCCCCGTAGACCAATTTGCATCCTTTGTCCAACGTTACATTTTTTTTTTCTTGTAGGGCAGGCACACTCAGCCGCGAATTAGTCTTTGTGGCTTGCGCGGCTTTAAGCCCTTAAAAACTCACTCACTCACTCTGCTACACGTAGGTGCGCCGATGTCTTAGAGTGTAGTAGATGTATAAAATGTGCCGCACAAACTTATACTTAGATACAAGGCTAAATACCAGGCTAGTGTGTTTTTACCGACGTATCACCACCGCACAGCGTATCACAAGGCAAGGGCGTTTGCACACATTGACTTAGGAACCAGTTGGGTAGCGCAGACCGTGGCAGAGTGGGTGAGTGGGTGTTTAGGTGTTTAACGTCCTTTTTCACCACGTGTGTGTGATATCAAAGACGGGGCAACTAGAAAAAAGGCCTGCACAAATGTTCGGCCGCACCCGGGATTCGAACTCACGACTGGCCCGAGCATTGAGAGGCCAACGCTGTACCATTCGGCTTTCCTGGCTCCCCTTGAGACTGGCAGAGATACGGTGAGGAGCCTCATGGAGATTTTCTGATTGGGTATGAATGCTTTCTCTCTGGATAGGTCTGTAGGCACATAGGCTAGCAACGCGAGGTGCACATAAGGGCCATTACTTTTTCGTGTTATGGTGAACAAACCATTGGCATAACCGCCCGCGCTTCGTTAGCTCTTGCAGTGGCCTTCCACATGCATGCACTAAGAGCAAACGAAAACACCGTCGCGTGAAATCAGACCGGGCGTGATTAAGCTCCTGTGGCCTGGGCTCTGGGGTTTAACGCACGGAGAGAGACTAGGACGTAGATTCCGAGACTACAGCTTGACTAAACTGAGACTAAATGATTAAACGAGCTAATTCCATCTTTGCTACGCCAACTTATGTTTGGGAACAGTTTCGCTCGTGAGTGAGCCTGTACGCTCGAAATACTCCATCTTGATGATTTGTACAGCTCTTGATGCGATACGATGCTGTTGTTTACACTTTGCGCGCGCGGTCGAACATTCAAATTCTACGACTGTTGTTACACTACTGAAGCGTGTGGTCGCCGCGTCATCGAGTACGTTTCTGTTGGCTCAGTGCCAGCGTAAGAGCGAGATAAATGAGTGAATCACAACCATCAGCAACATCACAACCAGCGCCAATCAAATCAAATCATGATGATGATGATGATGATGATGATTGGCCATTTGTGTAGCGCAACAAGAAAACTTCCATGCAGTAAGCATGCTTACGGCGCCTTTGGAGTGGGGGGGGGGGAGGGGGTAAGAGAGAGAGAGAGAGAGAGAGGGGATGCGTCTTGAGGTTCCGCTTGAAGGTCATGACTGACGCAGAACCTGACTTGAGGTGAGCTGGCAAGTTGTTCCAGAGGCACGGAGCTGCACTCTTGAAAGCCCGTGCACCAGACCGTTTCTTGTTTGTGTTGTCACAGTAGCCTGGGAAGTCAAATGGGCTAAGAGCGAAGCCTCAGGCAAGTCTGGCCTCTTTCCGTGCATCATTCCCCTGGTCCGGGGCCTTAATTTAGCTGTGTAAGTAACAGGGAATGTTTGAGGGCCCTTCAGTAACCTACACTAATGAATTGACTTGCAGCTCTAAAGGAGAAACGGTACTGTGTAGAGTTTAGTGATGTTGTTATATCGGCCTTTTACCATGTGTGTGTGTGTGTGTGTGTGTGTGTGTGTGTGTGTGTGTGTGTGTGTGTGTGTGTGTGTGCGCGTGCGTGCGTGCGTGTGTGACAGACGGACAGACAGAGACCCAGAGACAGAGACACGGGGACAGACAGACACACTAACAGACTGACAGAGCCAAGCTAGTTATTGGGGCAGTGTGTGTGTGCGTGCGTGCGTGCGTGCGTGTGTCTGTGAGAGAGAGAGAGAGAGAGAGAGAGAGAGAGAGAGAGAGAGAGAGAGAGAGAGAGAGACACACACACACACACACACACACACACACACACACACACACACACACACACACACACACACACACACACACACACACACACACACACACACACACACACACACAGGGTTATTACCTTCACATTGCTGGCGGCATCTGTTGTTGTATTTTCCCCATCTGAGAATGAGCAACTCATTTCTGTATTATTTCCTAAACCAGACCTGATGCAAAATGCACATTCATCATCATGCACGCGCTATTGATCTATAGGTTTCAGCAGCATAGGAAAGAAATTACACAGCTACTCGGACTTGCAGCGAAAATCTGTTTCTCGTGTTGTTTTGGGGAGTAATATTGATCCCCCCCTGCATATAGCCTGTCCGTGGCGTCGAGAGTCTAACGTAAACATTTCCGTCTTGTTTCTAATTGCAGCTCAGCGGAACAGTCGACTTCGATGAAAAAAGGAAAATACGCAATGCTATGCGACTGGTGCGCAGAAACAGCGAGTTAGGTAAGTCTTTTCTTGTCTTTATTTGTGTTATTCACTGTTTGAAAGCATGTGTCTGTCTGTATTTATGTTAGTACACCTATCCGCTCGACGCTGCTTCTAATCCGGTTTTATTTTTGGTCTGTGTGTCCGTGTGTCTGTTTGTGCCTGTCGGTCTGTCTGTGTGTCTGGGTGTCCTTCTGCCCGTTGGCCCGACCTCTCGTTCGTTCGCCCATCTGTGTGTCTGTCTGTCCACTTGCCCGTCTGTCTGTCTGCCAGTCTTTCTTTCTGTCTTTATTTCTGTCAGCCCCACTCAGTGGCGCTGTATCGCACTTTCTGCCTTAATCCGTATTTGCTTGTAATCTTTCTGGTATCTTAAGTACCTATTGTTGAAGAGATACTTTTCTGTTTGTGGTCGCACAGTTCTTGTGAAGTTTGTAAAATAAGTAGTTTGGCGTAAAACCTACTCGAGCCGGCATTGCGAATTCCGGGACAGCGTAGCGGCCAACCGTCCAGGGCCCACATAAATTCATGAAGTCGAGTTGGGATTAGTTTTACACCTGGCTCCGCATGTAAAAGTCGAGGTTAGGGAGTTTAGCCCCGGGTTACAGTCTAACCTCGAACTAAACTAGCTCTAGGGTTAAATTTTCTATTGTTTTTTTGTTTTAAATCAGGAAGCGGGTCCATTCCAGCAAGATGGCTAAGCCGTTATAGAAGGATGTATTTCTTCCTTTCTTCGCCTCCTTTTTTTAAAATATAATTTTGTTTTTTGGTTTCTTTTGTCCTAGTCTGGGTTAGGCCCGTAGCCGTGCGTCAAATTAACCTCGACTTTAACATTCAGGCCTTGAACTGGCAATCAGTTCCTTAGGCCCTGCCAATGGGTTCTGACTGTCATGGATCGAACGGTCAAAATCGGTGAATTGTCACTGTGTCAGTTCACGCGGATGAGATAAAGTTTGTGTTGACTTTTGATGCCCGTTTGTTTGATCATTCATACGCTTCGTGTCTGTAGAATGAATGATAAGAACTGGGACCCTGGCGAAGAGGAAAATTGTGGTATTAATTCTGCCCGCCGCGCGACTGATCCCCGTGAACTGTTCGACTGCGAATTCTGCAGGTTGTAAGCTGGGAAGGGTGGAGGGAGTTGGGGTGGGGGAGGGGGGGGGCTGTCAGCAGGAGCGGATCTGTCATTTAATAATATTAATGATAGGAAAAAATGAATGCTTGGCGGGAGATGGGGGGAAGGTAGGTGTGTGTGTGCGTGCGTGCGTGCGTGCGTGCGTACGTGTGTGTGTGTGCGTGCGCGTGCGTGAGTGCTTAAAGGACATGTCGTATAGGTAGTGATTATATTCAGAAATTTCATGAGAGGGAGAAAGCCTTGTTTCGTTTTAAGGGTTTTATTTTATTTCTAACGGAAGCCACGAATGCTAAAAAAGACCACCCCCCCAAAAAAAAAAAAAAAAAAAAAAAATAAAAATAAAATAAAATGGAACGCTGTAAGTACAGTTTTCACCGATGCAGTAAAAGAACACCAGGCCAAAGGGCGTTCACTGCTTACCTTTTTGTAAGAACGCGCAAGTTAAGTTAGCACAAGTTCTTACCAGAAATCAGATCTTAATGACAAACGAAACACAATCTGCCCTCCCCGTGTCCTGTGCTTCTTACCGCACGCTTCAACCACTCAGTCTCCTCAACATGATGGTCACGTCTGGATGTGACCCAACCCTAGTTCATTTCACCGAGAGATGTTTTTTTTTTTTTCCTTGAAGAGGGGAGCGTGTTAATGTGAGGTTACCCTTTCAACGTTCACCCACCAGTCTTTATGTTTGTTTTAATGGGTCGTTTCGGAGTTTAAAACGTTCACTCTGTTTGTGATGTCAAGTGACGCAGTATTGGTTAACCTCTTGATGTCAGCGGGGCTTTGTCATCCGTTGAAGCAAATCCTCAGATAGAATTACTGGACTGGAAAAGATCAGTGTAATTTTGGGGGCATTTCTGCCGTGCAGTTTTAAAAATAAATTCTTTAAAATCGCTGATTGAATAGTCTCTAAAGAGGCTTTGCTATGGCCTGTATACCCCGCAGTGCCTGCTGGTGGGTGGGTGCGTGGGTGTTTTGGGTTTTACGTTTGACGTCTGTCCGCCACGAAGGTCAGTCGGACACTGGAGAAAGGTGTGTAGTTAGTTCGACCGTGTCGTGACTCCAACCCGCAGTCGTCTGGTCGAGATTCTGGGCTCTCTCGGGGGTTCACGCCAAAATATTTACATGTCCGGACAGGTGTTTTCCAGTGAAAATCACCATCTTTGAAATCGCTTTGAAATCTGTCCCAACTCCCTGTAATGTCTGTAATGCCTAGCACGCGTACCTCTTAAAAGTCCATGCAAAAATCGCAATTATACATGAAATCTTCAGATCACTAGTAATAATAATAATAATAATAATGAGTATTGTATAGGCGCTTTACCCAATTTCCTGAATCGGCTCAAAGCGCCGCGAACTGAACCCAACACGCACGCTCACGTGAATCACACGCATTCTCTCACACACTGGACATAAACACATTACAATCACGTGGTGCGAAGGGTCAGCTCAGCTATTTAAATTTCGGAATTTAAAATTGCATTTATTTTTCAAATTTGGTGGGCTGAACAAATAATAATAGGAGTCACTTCAAGTTCAAGCCACTACACGCAGTCTGAAGCGGCCTTGGGCCTAGCGGGAAAGGCCCCAAGCCATGCGTAATAGTGGCTTGAAGTGGCTGCTACTGGTGTGCAGTGGCTTGTTTTGGGTTTTTATTTTAAACAAATGTTATCATGTAGCGGGTAGGTGTGGTCGGGCTTGGGCTGTTAAGAGTGATGTAAGATCACTGAAGGTGAACGTCTTGTTGCCTGTTGTTGTTTCCTTGCTGTAGGTGTCTGGGGTCTGGTTGTAGGTAAGTTTCCCGCGGACATCGGACTTGGGCGAGATTTCCAGTTGGCGCGCGGGGGGCACACACACACACACACACACACACACACACACACACACACACACACACACACACACACACACACACACACACACAACCAAAAGACACACACACACACACACACACACACACACACACACACACACACACACACACACACACACACACACACACAACCAAAAGACACACACACACACACACACACACACACACACACACACACACACACACACACACACACACACACACACACACACACACACACACACACACACACACACACACACACACACACACACACACACACACACCACCCCCCAAACCACCTGCATTGTTCTAAAAAGTTCTCAGACTCCCCTCTCAGTCACACCTAAGCACTTAAGACTCCTGTAAAGACATTTTAACCGCACGTCCTCCGGAGCAAAACAATACCCATTTTTGCCCGATAAAACATTGCTGATACAATAAACAGCGTTCTCGGGACAATGGGAGCCTGTGTCTCCGTGACAGGTAGGTCTCTCAAAGCCGCCTGTCCTGTTGATTCACCTCGCTCTTGGCTCCTCAAGGGTCCTGTGAAATGGCCACTTTCTCACCGCCGCGCTCACTGACATTTTAAGCGAAAACGAATGGAGTGGAAGCTGCAAGGGTAGGAGGTCGGGCAGGATGTGGAGAGCCGTGCAGAGGGGTGGATGACCTTTGGCTTAAAACAGTTTATTCACCGGCCCCCGAAGTGTAGTGGTTAGCACTTCGGACCAAGGACCGGGAGACCCGGGTTCGAGTCCCAGCCGAGGCAGGCGGGATTTTTCCTACCTAGGTCGGCTCCTACCCACAGCGGGTGTGCTATGGGTCCAATGGGAAGGCAGTTTCCACACAGTCGAGATTCATCCACTCACGAATGCGACATTGGGGGGGGGGGGGGGGCTTCCCTTGGTATGACACGTCTTATGATGTGGATGATTACACGGGCCTGGTTAATGCCGGGATATTTATGACAGGAAGCGTGGAATGCGGCCCTGTCCCGCAGTCCTAAACCACACGGACCTCCATAGCATCATCTTACCATCATCCTCATCTCCATCATCATGCATAATTAAAAAATGCCCCAGCTTCCGAGCCCTCCGTGGAACACCACTGGAACTGGCAAACGAGTTGAGGCAGAAAAAAAAGTTTATTCACGATCGCCGTCAAACTATAAAAGCATGACAACATCTCAGCCAAGCTACATACATGCATGGCGATAAATGACAAAAAAGTCTTAGGAAAAAGGCGACAGGAAGAGCTGATAAGTATACTACTGTGTATCGCCATGACTATACAGCGTAAAACTGCGAATACCGACGCAAGAGATTCTTTCGTCTGCAAAGTCAGTGTTCGTCGCAAGTTACAACGACGTGTCAATAATAAATTGCCGGTACAGCTAAGCCTTTCAGGATGACAGAAGTCACAGTCGCGACGTAGCCTGGCCTTGCAGGATCTTTTTGTCACCGCGCACCATACCGTGCACGCAGTCATCCGAAAAATCGGAAAAGAGCAAGGTACTTGCCGTGACTGCCCGGGCGACTGTGCGATTTTTTATTTTATTTTAAACTTTTTAACCTGTCTTGTTTGTTTGTTTGGTACTTCAGTGGTAAACGTACGATGTTAGGTTGAGGAATCAAGGCAGCAGATCAACATAAAAATTGTTTTAAGAAATATTCTCTGTACTTGTATATTCAATCATGATCATTATTTGGGATAGAGGTTGGTAGAAAAACAAAACGAAATTTGACGGTCTTCGCTGGCAGTGTAAAAGTACAACAGACTGATTTCCTCTTCTGAAGAGCTCTACCTCGACTACTCCTTGCCCTGCCCTATATAATAAGATTTGTTAAAAAAAAAAAAAAAAAAACCCACTGCACTCCAGTAGAGCCACTTCAAGCCACTATTACGCAAGGCGCGGGCCTTCCCCCCTAGGCCCGAGACCGCTGCAGATTGCATAATTGTGGCTTGAAGTGGCTACTCGTGATGAGAAGATTTCAAGTAAAATTGCAATATTTGCGTGGGTTTTTAAGAATTAAAAAGAAACATGTAGCGATAGTGACTAGTGATACTGACAGGTCTGTCTAGCGTTGTTTTTTGTCCCCATGAAGGTGACTATGCATCGAAACTTCGACTTGTCCTTGAGGTTTTTTTCCTGCCTTTTTTCCGTAGCTTTCTTCTTTGAAAGTAAAACCCTTCCATTCATTTCACCCAATGACCCCCGCTACCCCGTACGACAAATACTAATTTTCGCCCCAGGAACACTAGAAATAGGCGCCATGCTTTACAACATGAGAGAGGTGTACTGCACAGGTGGTGGTAATACCTCTCACCGACCTAGGGTGAAAACACTGGCCGAAGACTGATGAAGTTTGCTAGCCTGCGGGAAAAAAACAACATCCTTCACTGCATTTCACGGCTCGTTGCGCCCGTTTACTTCTCCACCGTCGGCCGCACAAAAAGAATGAGAACAGTGCGACTGTTAAAAGACGCATTCAGTCGTGTGTAGTTGTTGTTTTCATTTTTAGTCCCCCCCCCCCCCCACCATTTTCGCGAAGTAAGCGGGCGAATGGGGGGGGGGGGGGGGAGATGGAGGAGGAGGGTTAGTTTCTACCCTGTCTGTGTGTGGGACTGTCTGTAACTTCTCTTTGTGACTGCGATATCGTATTCAGATGATTTCAGTTTGATTGTGCATGGCAATAAACCTTTTTGAGAAGAAATGTCACGATTCAGAATCGACTTGCTAACTTCAGGGTCAAGGTCATGGCTGGAAGACTTTCCCAGCGTCGTGATCTTCGACTGCGATAACTATTTGATTGATTGATTTCTGTTGGATCATTGCATGGTGACCTACCTCTCTAAAACGGGGTGATACAATCAGAAATTGAGTAGCTAGCTTCGAGGACAAGGTCATGGATTGCGATTGCGACTACCATTCAGCCTTGATTTGATCTGCGTGATGACAGACCTTCGTAAAACGGAGTGTCGTGGTGAGCAATCACCTTCAGTCACTACCTTCAAGGTCAAGGCCATGGTCATCTCTTGTGGAATATCATCTCTCAGCGGTTCTTTGACGTTTTCGTTTTGTAGACAATCATCATCATCATCATCATCGTCGTCGTCGTCGTCATCGTCATCATCATCATCATCAACGACGACGACGACGACGACAACAACAACAACAACAACAACAACAACAAGAACAACAACAAGTTATCACACCAACACCTTTACAGCAACGACACTTGAGGCAGAAACGATACCAAATGACTGTGCCACCCACGAAAAGAACAACCACAACACCATCTGTATGAGTCATTTCAAATGTGAGACCTCAAAGAGCTTCCGATGCAGGGTGCAGCTTTGTCACACCTTTCTCATTTTCAGGCTACCTGGTAAATTGCAGCGTTAATGTGCCGTGACGCAATTTGTTTTAAGCCAACAATCCTTTTTTTTTGGGGGGGGGGGGGGTCCTAGCACGCGTCACGAAGTCGATCGACTGCAGCTGCTTCACTAACCAGGCGATATAAAATTATATCGCAGTATTGCTTACCTAATTCACACCGAACATTTGTTGTTGTTGTTGTTGTTATTCTTCTCTCCGCAATATACGCCACCTTTCAGGATCAACGCTGTCAAGGTTGTGTATCCGTCAGTCGTAATTTCTCTGCCTGGCCAGGCTTCTGGTGCAGCGTATCGGCTTTCCAAGACCCGCAGCGCAAAAGGACGTTTTCACGCCTGGTGGTGGGTGGGGTTGAGGGGGGGGGGGATGAAATTGCGTGTGGTTCCGGTTACCCGACCCTACGTAGATTTACATTGCCGACCCTGAACTTACTTTCAACCATCACCGTATGATCACCGTCACCAGAAACAACGAACGGAAAGTCTATACTATCTGAGGGGTGTACAGGCGGTCAACTTACTGTATATATCTCTCTCCCAAACAGAGTGAAGTGCACACACATTCTCTCTCTCTCTCTCTCACACACACACACACACACACACACACACACACACACACACACACACATACACACACACACACACACACACACACACACACACACACACACACACACACACACACACACACGTGATACATTAAAAAAATCCACTGGTTTGCTAATTTTCTGCACACTCCACAAAGCGACATACATATGCTACCGCCAAACAGACGGACAGACAGACACACATACAGACAGACAACAGAATTAGAAATTGATAGCTAAACCTCTGTTAAGTCTGTCTGTGTGCATCATGAGTTCGTTGCACTGCCAAATTGTATGTATGCCGAGGGGATGTAAATAGCGCGCGCGCGCGCGCGTGTGTGTGTGTGTGTGTGTGTGTGTGTGTGTGTGTGTGTGTGTGTGTGTGTGTGCTTTAATGCGTAGCGAGTCCTTGAAGTTGGAGAACGGCGCTCTATAAAAGCTATGTATTATTATTTTATTTAAAAAAAACAAAAACAAAACAGCAACTTTTTTTCGCCGTAACCAGAAACCACAGGCATGATTAACTTTTTAACTTGTTTGTTTCGCGCTTAGGACTTACTGCGATGCGACAAGCACTTGGTCTGTCCTGCCTCATCATCAGAGGTGTTTCGTACAAGAATAAAAAAATATGCAACGCAGCGTCTCGCAATACTGTCATTAGGCTGCAACACGAGACACTGTTTCCGCTGCCGAGCCCGGCCGCGGGACAGTGACACAATAGAATCTCTGTATTGACGATCTTTACGTGTTGACGTCAGTAGGTGACGAGTTTGCGTGCGCTCGACACATACTTCATCCTCTCGGTGCCCCGTTTCTTTTGTCTGTTTCCAGGGTTGGGTTTCGCCTTGCTGCTGCGATGGGTGTAATTTGTATCTAAGTTCGACTTGCGTTGTGGCGAAAAGCAAAAGAAAATAAATCTCAAGTCAAAAAAACTTTATGTTTGTAAGAGCAAGATACTGTTTGCGAGGATGTTCCGAACTTTTAAACTTTGGAAGTCGTTTCTCTTAATTAATATTTTTTGCACACACACACACACACACACACACACACACACACACACACACACACACACACACACACACACACACACACACACACACACACACTAACAACAAGAAAACAACAGAAAAAAATAACAAAAAACAACAACAAAAAACAAAAAACAAAACAACAACAACAACAAAACCGAAAAAAAAACCCAAACCAAAACAAAACACTAACCAACCAAACAAAAAACCCACACAAACTTTTTAGATCCGTCTGTACTTTAACAGCCGAAGTATACTCCATTTAAGTCGATAAAGAAAAAGAATTAGGTTCGCCAGCATTGTAAAACCCATAACGTACTCCATTTCAGTTTGAATCCCGGGTGGTCCGTGGTAGTTGCGCCAGAGACAGTCACCCATTTACAAGGAGAAGGAGTCGTGAAAGTGATTAAGGGTGGAGGGTACTTTCAGCCCAGCGATAGCAGCCCCATACCAACGGCTTTTAAAGAGGCCTACTCTACGACGAGAAAGTCCCAGTGTGCTGGAAAAGTGTTTCGAAAAGATGCTGAAACTATTCAATGAACTGAGCACCCCAAACACTTGCCTTAGAGCTCTTACGCCTTTGGTTTCTTTCATATGCAAATTGCATGTTACATGGCAATAACGTGTTGCCTCAGAAGTCCGGGTACCCACGTGGTACGACCGATCAGCACATCTGCATTTTTGATCATGTCTTAAATACCAGTGGCCCGCAGAAAGCTATAATTTTTGCGTGTATATTTGAGGTATTATGCTTTGAACAGTGTTCCCTGTGATCCGAAAAAACAAGAGTCCTTGGACCCTATCTCTATATTTTTGATCGCCCTTCCGTAAATTTTGAGGGTCCGTGGTCGTGAAAAGACAGAAAGTCAAAACCATTTGTTGTTATTGTTGTTGTATGTGAATTGTAGCGTGTCAGACATAGCGAATCGGCAAGGCGAGGAACCCTCACTCTTACCAAACAGAGCATAATGATTGGACAAAAAGTGTCCCAGCGTGCTTAAGCCAGTAAGATTCTGTCTGTTATGCACAATGACTCAGCGGAAATGCGATGCGGAAATGCAAGAGTCCCGCGCTGCTAGTTACAGATCGCTTTTTGTTCACCGAGTTTCCTGGAGAGTGTTTGGAAAAATACTGTTTGTCACGGCGAGACCATAAACGTGCGACGTACCCTGCGAGGCGCAGTTCTCAGATTTGTGCGTCAATTTTAAGAGTTTTGTGCGTACAAATACGCACACCTCCATTTTTACGTCCACGCTCAAACACACACACCCAGGGCTTTGTGGGAGTGACATGAGGTGGACAGGTGGGGGATGTGTTATTTTGTGTTCACGAATGTGTTGCTGTGAACCTTGTTACATGGGCTTGGAAAGTATGGGCATTTGTGTTGTATTTTTCTCCTGCTATGTCGCTCTCTCGGTGCACTCGCAGAGAAGACACGGGATACAACAGGCTGGAACTCCAATACTTTATTAACAGAAGATGCGCAAGAACAAACTCATGAAAGAGGAAGAACCCAGAACGCTGTGCAGTGCTGCTTATATACTAACAGGTCAGATCTAGAACATTCTGTAACATACTGGCAAGTACGGAATCTTTCCGAGGTTACGTAATCTGCTGACGTTACTGCACTCGCATGTTCTGGGATGGTCTAGAAATTTCCATCGAAATGCAGTGACTTTTCGCGATCTCCACAACAATTTGTATATAAGTAAAGCTGAGAGCGCTACCTAGATCTAGATACATGTGTGCGTTGTATGCCATTGGACAAGTCTGCCTTGTCATACATTGGCTACAACCCATATCAAAAGCATGTGATCTCCGCACAGGAAAACTGACTTTCAAAACAAACACTGAATTGGTAAGCAGCCCATGTCGTTCTGTGAGCTTGGAAGCCAACTTACACAGTGCCCCTTTAAACGCGACGCTAACAGTCAGGCTACACCAACTGCTTTTCATGGTTATAGACCAAGCTATTTCAGCAAGCCGGACTCCTCGGACCTTTCAAAACACCCCACTCAGTGTCTAGCGTGCGTGTCACTTGAACGTGGTATAGACACTGTGGTAATCTAGTCTCAGGAGGTACTGTATGAAGCTAATCGCCGATTTAATGTGACAGACCGCTCAATGGACACAAATACCTGCAAATATCTATATCGAATTATGTCTTACCCCTACGTCGTTCGACTGATCCTGTTATGAGGAGATACAGGCTGTGTTGATGGTTTATTGAAAATGGATTTATTTCTGACAGTTATGAGTGCATTTCGCGACTCCAGGGGGTGGACAGTGGGAGGGAATACAACGTAAGCAAAAGTTGGAGAGAGAGAGAGAGAGAGAGAGAGAGAGAGAGAGAGAGAGAGAGGTGATCAGGATGATAAAGTATCTTTTCCAAAGTTTTGATACGCCAATTTACAAACTTTCAGATGCTTAACCACACTTATGAACAGGTACAAAAGAGAAACAAGATCAAGCAATACAATTGCGATGAAGAAAGTTTGAACCACACACACACACACACACACACACACACACACACACACACACACACACACACACACACATACACCCCGATATATAAACACACATATCCACACACACACACTCGCACCAAGAGACTCAAGAATATTTAATATATATTCCTTAAAGGGCATTGGCCCCCATCAGGAAGGGGTGTGCATACATTATAACAAGATATTACATTTACAGCACTTCCAGTTTTTTTCAGCACTTCCAGTGTCTCGCACCAAGAGAGAGAGAGAGAGAGAGAGAGAGAGAGAGAGAGAGAGTGAGAGAGAGAGTGAGAGAGAGAGAGGTCATGGACCCTCCAGCCTAGCCTCGACGACTTAATTAACTACCTGTTTGCATTGGACCGCATCAGGCCACCAGGTGAGGTGTGATGCAGACACATCCTGACTATTCACTGAAAATGAAACCGTCTTTTCTGGCGGGGAGGTCATTGACTGTACTGCATGTGGACCGGAACTTTGGAGACCTGTTATTAGTGTCCGCGACCTGTATACTCTATACTATCTATTCACAAGTACTTTGCTGTGATAGTGTTTACTGTTTATGAATGAAGGACTGTTAGCTAGCAGTGACTGAAGTTGCGATGTCTGTTGATCTGATATTAGTAGTTCGTATTGTGCGGTGTGGCATTCGACTGAGTCGGCGGTTTAGTTTTGTTTCTTTGTTTGTTGCAGTGGCTCTTTGGATCTAAGTTTCCGCTACACCATAATTATGTCTATAAACTTGAAGAACAATTATCCCAGTTAGGACTGCGGTATTTTAAGGGGATGCGGGATGTTCACGATGTTTTCAGGCAAAGTGTACACACTATTTTTTTTGCGGTTTGTTGCCAAACAACAATAACACAATTTTTGAGAGAAAAGAAATAAACACTCAACAAACAACAACAAAACGAAACAAAACGAGAGAGAGAGAGAGAGAGAGAGAGAGAGAGAGAGAGTTAAGGTTTCTTGAAAGTCTGAAGGAACTGCTTGAGCAGTGTCACTTCCCTCAAAGCACAGAGTCAAATTTCTACGCTTGTCCATTAACCTGGCTCATAATTACTCCAACGCTTGTTCCATTACTCATGTCTGATTCTCCTCATTTAATGCGTTTGATCGTGTTCAGTTTAGTTCCTGGGTCTGTTAACAGTAATTTGAAGTAGCTCTACAAATCTTCTATCATTCGGGAAAAGGCGTAATCGCTTAAGCGATTATCAAATCCATGCCGCTTAGACCTAATGACAGTAGAAATGTATCCAAGGGCTCGCCCAGGTTTTAAGAGCAAGACATGATTGTACCTTTAACAGTCGCAGTCGTAAGAGTTATTTCCATTTTCCACTGGCCTTAGACGGTTTAAGAGTTAGATCTCCCACCCATCAATTGTTGTTATGTCGGAACCTCACACCACGCGATCAGCTTCCTAACACACGCTCCTGTCTGCGAGAGACATACATACTCAGCGGGACTCTCCCAACTACGGAAGGTGTAAGTTTCAGTGTCTGGTGCGAAATCTGTTTACGTTACCCGTTCAGTCCTCCGGCCGGGTGCCTGGGTACATTGTAGCTGGGTGACAGTGACGAATCTACCACCCAGGCTATCCTAGCTTACACTGACTGACCTGCAGGGGTCGTATTGCGTCGACTTGAAATTTGCATTCCTTTATCTTTGGCTCGTCGGCTGACGGATGGCAACTGTCTGAAGTTTGGTAGCTTCAACTAGCTTGAATTATGGGCCCGATCTGGTAGGGACGTAGGTGTGGAGTTGCAACTGGAGGACACCATTTGGAATCAGTTGTCGTACTTCACTAATGTTACTTTTAAAAAAAAAGGTCATTGGGTTGTAAACCAAGTCAAGTTTCTTTTATTCCCATCCCGAGTCTGGGGGCAAAGGAAAACAAACAACTTGACTAAACCAAATCATTTATACAAACGCACGCGCTTACACACTGTTTGCGTCTACACTCATATTCGTACACAGATCTATCAAGTACATACGGCAAGCATACGTAAGGGTGATACATGTATCAAAGACAGTTCAACGACTGAGGAAAAACCTTCCGAAAGTCAAACGTTCAGCTCCCTGTCGAGACTGGAACCGACATCCTTAGTATCAGTTGACAGTCCAGTGCTCTAGCAGCTGTCTCGACCCTCCGAAATCCTCTGCTAGAAACGTGCGTAGATGCACTTTGTAGAAAGGCAACTGGCATTCGACTAAAGGTCACTATTATAGTTCAGTTTAGAGGGTCGGTTCGTAGGTCGACGTTTCGTCATGTCAGATGTTGCTCATCTGCATCAAGTGCGTACGTGGTATCTCCACACCAGTTTGTTCAAAGTCTCAATATGTTTCACAGGCATACAACAGCGTGTGGAAACCCTTTCACCCTACATTCTCTGACTGAGGACAAGGTAGACGGCGCTGATTGGGTGCTAATTTTAGAACTGAGATTTTTCGAGTCCCAGTCTCTCCAGGAATGGACCGCAGGATACAAGAAAGTTCTATTTCTGTAATAATAGAAGCCACAAAGTCACGAAAACAGTGGCAGTGGCCAAATGAAACATCCTTCTATCTGGCACATAGGGGATTTGGTCTAGCGGTTAAGGCATCCGACTTCGGATCCTGAGCTGCCTGGTTCGAGTACCCGGTGGGCAGGAATATGGTGGGATTTTTTCATACCATATCGAGTCAAATCCATGTGCAGACTCGTTTGCGGTGCCTGTCTCACCTTCGTGTACACACGCACGCACAAATATCAAGTGTGCACGCTAAAAATCCCACGTTCATCTTTCGAAGAAGAGTAGGCTGTGGCCGGTGGCGTGGTAAAACAGAAATACTGTCGCACGCACCAGAGTGAATAGCAGGGTGGAGGTTTGCACACAAAGTAGCGCCTAGCGGCAGCAGGCTTTCCCTGCTTCGTCCTCCAGCCTTGCGGCGCCTAGAGCATCTCATTAGAGATGGATACGTGCGCCGAGGAGAAGTCTACCATACCATACCATACCATACCATACCATACCATACCATACCATACCATACCATACCATACCATACCATACCATAGCCTTACAGCTTCAAACGCGGCAGTTTTTCATCTCAGCGGCGTTAGGAACATAGAAGCTTTAAGACCTCACAGTCTTTACTTAGACTTGCCACAAAACCGAGGGTTCGTGATCTGGACCCGTATGTAATAGTCGAGGTTAGGGCTTTTAGCCCTGGGTTAGAGTCTAACCTCGAACTAAACTAGCTCTAGGGTTAAATCCCCCCCCTTTTTTTTTTAACTCAGGAAGCGGGCCCACTCCAGGAAGGTACCTGCGCCGTTATAGAAGGAGTTTTTCCTTCCTTTCTTCCCTTCCTTTTTTAAAATTTAATTTTGCTTTTGGGTTTCTTTTGTCCTAGTCTGGGTTAGGCCCGTAGCCGTGGGTGAAATTAACCTCGAGTTTAACATACGGGCCCTCATCACCATCATGATCCCATATAACGAGACCCAGTGCGTTTCCGTGGTCGACCGGTTTCCAGCAGTCACCCTGACCTCTTTCACCTGAGCGTCAAATGCGTTACACTAACAATCAACCGTATCAGTCGATCCGCCATCATGACCGCGGTCGGTCGGCACGACTGAGACGGTCAGCAAAATACGTGGACAATAAGATCGACACCGCTTGGTCCTTGGTAACAGACTGGACAGCTACACGGGAGGTTGACATAGCAACAGAGCGGACGGATTCAGAAGTTAATTGAATTTTACGGGCAGCCGTTGCCAATAGGAAAGGAATTACCTCACTTTTCTTTTATCTTCTTCATCGGCGTTTGAGTTTTAGCGGAAGGCGGGAATCACTGATGTTGTTGCTGATCGCCTGGTGTCGTCTGGTGGTGTGGTTTTGGCGTGAAGGTCACCGGACGAATTTGTCCGTGAGGCCGGTTTAGCTCGGCTCTGTGTCTCTCTCTGGGAGCCGGGATAGACGAATGGTAGGGCCGGCGGTGGACTTTGAATGCTCGGGTCGTGACTTCGAGTCCCAGTCCCGACTGGGGCCAAATATTTGTACTGGTCTTTTTCTCGTTGCCCCGTCTTTGATAGCACCCTTACACTGTGGAAAAAGGACGTTGGACACCCAAACACCCATCCACCTTCCTTTCTTAAGACAATATTAGTAATATGCACTATTTAAAATAGGTATTAAATACATTATTCTTATCAACACACTGTCACAGCCTCCTCTTTCCACCAAACCCTCTTCATGTGATCACAGTAATATTTGACTATCAAGCAAGCGCGCGCGCACACACACACACACACACACACCACGCGCGCGCGCACACACACACACACACACACACACACACACACACACACACACACACACACACACACACACACACCACGCGCGCGCGCGCACATACACATACGCACGCACGCACGCACGCACAGAACCGGTCCAGTGAGGGGCATGAACAGTGCTCTATTGTTGTGAATTTGGAAGGGATCGTGAAGCAGGAAGGGCGAGATGTGGAGAGTGCACCTCAGTCTGGAACAGCAGCGGATAAAGAGTGGATATAGAATCGGCAGTAAGACTCAGACTTGGGGTTTATTGGGTTTTTTTGCTTATATCAGCACGCCTCACAAGTTGTTTCAGTGTACATGATACATGAAATAATACCAAACTAATTTTAACATCTCGGCGAAAACATTGCGAGAAGGATCCCATTTTCTTCAGTCAAACTGACAACTGAACACGGACTAATCAAGCACAAAAAGCTGACCGTACACAAAACCCACCAACCTGGAGGGAGCAACACACGTATACATTCATAGTTAGAAAAGTGCTTCTTTTCTAATCTGAAATCTTCTAAATAGATACCACGCCAAGAAAGCATAGATACCTTAGGTACCCATACACCAACACAGCCTAAAATCTAATCCCCTGCCCTTAGTACAGTCGAAAATAATGTCACAGTTGGACAGAGAAAAGGGGGGTAGATACAGATAGGCAAGAGCTAGAACAGCAAGAGAAAGGATGTGAGGTCGCTCTCTTTTTCCTCCCAATCGTTGTCGCAGCATGAGCTGTATCCGATGACAAAAAGCACTCGCCATGGGACGCGAGGCCGACCCGCGACAGCAAAGGGAACGGAGAACAAGTGGTTCTCCATTGTAGCAGGGGGACTGAGGAATGAGAATGGGGGTGGGAAGTTGGGGGGGGGGGGGGGGGGAGTGAGAGAGAGCGAGAGGGGTGTGCACGGGTTATCAGAGAATACAGAAAATAGCTAGTAGTAACTAAAACTTCTTTTATGTGGAGACGAACAAATTGATCGTCTATATAAGAGAGAGAGAGAGAGAGAGAGAGAGAGAGAGAGAGAGAGAGAGAGAGAGGTGCACGGGTTATCAGAGAATACAGACAATAGCTAGTAGTAACTAAAACTTCTTTTATGTGGAGACGAACAAATTGATCGTCTATAAGAGAGAGAGAGAGAGAGAGAGAGAGAGAGAGGTGCACGGGTTATCAGAGAATACAGACAATAGCTAGTAGTAACCAAAACTTCTTTTATGTGGAGAGGAACAAGTTGTTCGTCTATATAAGAGAGAGAGAGAGAGAGAGAGAGAGAGAGAGAGAGAGAGAGAGAGAGAGAGGTGCACGGGTTATCAGAGAATACAGACAATAGCTAGTAGTAACCAAAACTTCTTTTATGTGGAGAGGAACAAGTTGTTCGTCTATATAAGAGAGAGAGAGAGAGAGAGAGAGAGAGAGAGAGAGAGAGAGAGAGAGAGAGGTGCACGGGTTATCAGAGAATACAGAAAATAGCTAGCAGTAACCAAAACTTCGTTTATGTGGAGAGGAACAAGTTGTTCGTCTGTGAGAGAGAGAGAGAGAGAGAGAGAGAGAGAGAGAGAGAGAGAGAGAGAGAGAGAGAGAGAGGTGCACGGGTTATCAGAGAATACAGAAAATAGCTAGCAGTAACCAAAACGTCTTTTATGTGGAGAGGAACAAGTTGTTCGTCTGAGAGAGAGAGAGAGAGAGAGAGAGAGAGAGAGGTGCACGGGTTATCAGAGAATACAGAAAATAGCTAGCAGTAACCAAAACTTCGTTTATGTGGAGAGGAACAAGTTGTTCGTCTGTGTGTGTGTGTGTGTGTGTGTGTGTGTGTGTGTGTGTGTGTGTGTGTGAGAGAGAGAGAGAGAGAGAGAGAGAGAGAGAGAGAGAGAGAGAGAGAGAGAGAGAGAGGTGCACGGGTTATCAGAGAATACAGAAAATAGCTAGCAGTAACCAAAACGTCTTTTATGTGGAGAGGAACAAGTTGTTCGTCTGAGAGAGAGAGAGAGAGAGAGAGAGAGAGAGAGAGAGAGAGAGAGAGAGAGAGAGGTGCACGGGTTATCAGAGAATACAGAAAATAGCTAGCAGTAACCAAAACTTCGTTTATGTGGAGAGGAACAAGTTGTTCGTCTGTGTGTGTGTGTGTGTGTGTGTGTGTGTGTGAGAGAGAGAGAGAGAGAGAGAGAGAGAGAGAGAGAGAGGTGCACGGGTTATCAGAGAATACAGACAATAGCTAGTAGTAACCAAAACTTCGTTTATGTGGAGAGGAACAAGTTGTTCGTCTGTGAGAGAGAGAGAGAGAGACGAGAGAGA
This sequence comes from Batillaria attramentaria, assembly GCA_018292915.2. Taxonomy (NCBI): domain Eukaryota; kingdom Metazoa; phylum Mollusca; class Gastropoda; family Batillariidae; genus Batillaria; species Batillaria attramentaria. The sequence continues at coordinate 174,612 of JACVVK020000008.1, read as the reverse complement.
GAGAGAGAGAGAGAGAGAGAGAGAGAGAGAGGTGCACGGGTTATCAGAGAATACAGAAAATAGCTAGCAGTAACCAAAACTTCGTTTATGTGGAGAGGAACAAGTTGTTCGTCTGTGTGTGTGTGTGTGTGTGTGTGTGTGTGTGTGAGAGAGAGAGAGAGAGAGAGAGAGAGAGAGAGAGAGAGAGAGGTGCACGGGTTATCAGAGAATACAGAAAATAGCTAGCAGTAACCAAAACTTCTTTTATGTGGAGAGGAACAAGTTGTTCGTCTGAGAGAGAGAGAGAGAGAGAGAGAGAGAGAGAGAGAGAGAGAGAGGTGCACGGGTTATCAGAGAATACAGGAAATAGCTAGCAGTAACCAAAACTTCGTTTATGTGGAGAGGAACAAGTTGTTCGTCTGAGAGAGAGAGAGAGAGAGAGAGAGAGAGAGAGAGAGAGAGGAGAGAGAGAGAGAGAGAGAGAGGTGCACGGGTTATCAGAGAATACAGAAAATAGCTAGCAGTAACCAAAACTTCGTTTATGTGGAGAGGAACAAGTTGTTCGTCTGTGTGTGTGTGTGTGTGTGTGTGTGTGTGTGTGTGTGTGTGTGAGAGAGAGAGAGAGAGAGAGAGAGAGAGGTGCACGGGTTATCAGAGAATACAGAAAATAGCTAGCAGTAACCAAAACTTCGTTTATGTGGAGAGGAACAAGTTGTTCGTCTGTGTGTGTGTGTGTGTGTGTGTGTGTGTGTGTGTGTGTGTGTGTGTGTGTGAGAGAGAGAGAGAGAGAGAGAGAGAGAGAGAGAGAGAGAGGTGCACGGGTTATCAGAGAATACAGACAATAGCTAGTAGTAACCAAAACTTCGTTTATGTGGAGAGGAACAAGTTGTTCGTCTGTGTGTGTGTGTGTGTGAGAGAGAGAGAGAGAGAGAGAGAGAGAGAGAGAGGTGCACGGGTTATCAGAGAATATAGAAATAGCTAGTAGTAACCAAGACTTTTGTTTTAATGTGGAGGGGAAGAGTTTGTTCGCCAATATTGTAACGGAGAAACTCAGCCCAAGAGACTTGGGGTGGGCTGAAGAACTGTGGGGGGCAGGGGGCAAGTAGGGGTGAGGAGGGGGGGGGGGTGGAGCAGGAGGAGGGTTTTCGCACCGCACAACACTTCCACTAAGCCAAATTTAAATCCACGCAGACATTAATTAACTACAGTGTATGATTTGTTTAATGAGGCCGCCAGTGCACAACTCCAATTTGCATAGGTTAGAATTGAGTGAATAAGTAGTGCGGTGAAGTGTAAGCATTGCGTTCTTCGTGTAGGCATAAATGGGTTTACACCACTACCGATTTGCTAGCGTGTGTCAGTTTACAGTGCTTGAGTGCGGGAACAGTCTGTGCTCACGCAGAAGAAGATGTCTATACTCCCATTTGAGGTCGTACAGTTTGGGTGTCCGTGAGAATGGATGGATGGATGGATGGATGGAGAAGCCTAGAGACTAAGGGTGGCGGTGGTGTAGATGTCACAGAGCTGGAGGTATGTTTGTTGGGATGGGGCTTGCTGTGACTTATCCCGGTCTTTGCGGCGACTTGAGGGTTGGTATGTGCGGTTTACATCTGTGGTAAATGATGTTCGGTTGAATCGGTGAGGTGGATGATGAGGTGAGGTTAGAGGTAGTGGGACGTGTGTGTGTGTGTGTGTGTGTGTGTGTGTGTGTGTGTGTGTGTTGGGGAAGGGGTGGGGGGAGGGGGAGCAGGTGAGGTGGTTGTTAGGGGGGGGTGGGGGGTGGGCGAAGGTGGTAGGGGAGGACGGTAAATGATTTGTTTGTTGGAGGTAGAGATGTCGCAAAAGGGGTGAGTTGGGGATGGGGGTGAGAGGAAGATACAGCCGTTGTCGTGTAGTTGGGGTGGGGGTGGGTGGGAGGGGGAGGGTGGTTGTAGGACATTGGTAGGGGAAGGTGTGAGAGGGTTAGGGGAGGGATGTAAACGACGTGTTTGTTGGTTGGGGGAAGGGGAGGGGGTGGGCCGGGACGCGGGGGGTAGCTAGAGGTGTGGCGGTGTGGATGGGGGTCGGGGGGGGGGTGACAAAGCTACAACCGCTGTTGTGTAGGTAAGAGAGTTTAGTTGTGTTGCTGCACTAGGCTGTCAGTGACTGCGAGCTGGCTTCCCGCCTGAAAGCTCGGACCTCTACTCTTACTTCACTTAGTGACTGCCGCCTCTACACACGTCACACTGCTGGTCACCTGGCATTTAGGAGCGGGACCCGACCGACAGACACCGAGGCAGCTCGCCGACCGAGCCTTGTGTTTGGGGTTAAACCTGTTGTCTGTCACTTTGTATCGCTTACACCCTGTCATCAGTTGACCGTGAATTGAAAAGCAGTGGCGACCTCCGGCATCCTCCATTAACGCTTCGGCTGTGACAGCATCGGGTTGTTATCAGCGTCGTTGAGCTTTAGGTTTATATCCTCGTTCATCACAGTCAGCTGCCTGGATTGAAAGGGACTAAAGTGGGATTGTGTACGTCCTGGAGGTATAACTTTGCCGGCATCAAGAGGACGATAATCTGAGTTTCACAGAAGTGGAGGAGTACATTGATTTTATTGTCATCCATCACTGTAATCTGCCTGGATTGAACTGGACTAAAGTGTTCGGGTTCTGCAAACGTCTTACAAGTATCGTTATACCGTTTCGGCATCAACATGACAGTATCTGACTACCACTGATAAACGTGGAGGATTGTAGTGCAAGTCTGACTGAGATAGGAATCCAGGTAAGAGTACAAAGCTAGAGAATGATGGTCTTCAAGGCCACGTTTCGTGCATTTGTAACTTAGACATACCCCAGAGTAGTTACATTCCTGCCTTTAGTTTAGTCCTGTTTGGGTGCGTCGTGCATGCTGTTACGCTGATTTGCTGCTGACCTGTACTGATTTTTACCTGACCACTCTGGCTGCAACAGCTGTGCATGTCGTGCGCATAAGTTTTAGCCAGAACTGATCACAATTTCTGATAAAACAGACACAGGGTTCATTTTCTGGAGACTGAGAACTGAAAAAAAATTCCTTTCTTGTGAGTAAATGGACGTTGAAAAGAAAGTCAGTGCACGCTGTCACAACAGAGAGAGAGAGAGAGAGAGAGTGTCGGGGAGGGGGGGGGGGGGGCTTTTCCTTTCCTGTGATACACTGGAGTTGACTTGTCTTTCCAACTGATAATTTCGTACGTCGTATCACCGCAGGCTCGAACTGAAACGCTTTCATCTCGTAGTTCATTGCCACACTGTACATGCGAATATTGCCGTAGTTTATTACTGTTCTGACAACCAGGAAATAGCATTCGTTTTTGACTTTCTTCTTCACCTGTAGAAATAACTTCATTATTATTTCTGTCGCTGGAGGGCATCTAGCAGTTGGACTCCATTCACGTTTCGTTTCAGTGCTGTGCTTCCTTACTGTAATGGGATTTCACTTCGGAACAGTACGGCTCAGTATAGTAGTTCGCAGCCTTGGGCCATATCGGGCGAACCATACCAACACAGCCACGGCGTTCATGTAGTATGGGTTGCCTGTTGAGTTCGGTTTTGGGTTAGGTTTAGGGTTGGGTTTAGGGTTAGGTTATGAGTTAAGTTTAGGAATAGGTCTGCGGTTAGGTTTAGGGTTAGATTTAGGGTTATGGTTAGGTTAAGGGCCCGGTTTTGGAATAGGTCTAGGGTTAGGTTTAAGGCTGGGTTACCTCGTGTACCTGGTGCAACCGCTGTGTCGTTTAGACGGCCATAGCGCATTTGCACGAGGTGCAGATGACACAAGGGGGCGAAATATACCAACGCAGCAACGGTACGGGCCTCGCAGTGATAAAGTTGATGGGTAGTTAGAAATCATTTTTTTTTTTAAAGGACCTACAGTATCTGCCGTTATTTGATGAAAGGGCATAGAGACGCCACGGATTTGATAAACACTTGAGCCTTTTTACCACCAGACGACAGATGTGTGAAAGAATAATTTTCTTTTCGCAGTTCACCACGCATCATGACCCTCGTTTTTCGATCTAAACGATGGAGTCATTTTATTTCAACGAAACTTGTCATAATTATATATCTAGGTTTATGTGTTGGCTCAAATGGGATTCTGAATGCCGGAGATAATTTCTGTCGCCGCTCAGTTCAGTTCAACCCTAATGACGCACTGACTGTATTCAGTTCGGAAAAGATTTAATCGCAGGTTGCTGAGTGTTACGCATAACTTGCTTCACTTGTTGTGTGAAAGGATCGGTCCATTCAAAGCATCCTTGACTCTCCGTGGAGTTAGAAAGGACACGTTTGTGTCGCTAAGTGAGATGTGGGTGTCGCCGTGCGTGCTGCCTTAGGGGCAGAGGAGGTAGACGTTTACCGACAAAAGCATTCACCGCAAGTTCACACACACATAACTGTAAATTGAATTGAAAGAGGTGTGTGTGTGTGTGTGTGTGTGTGTGTGTGTGTGTGTGTGTGTGTGTGTGTAAAGAGTACCGCTTGCGGTTAAAAAATAAGCCAGCAAAACGGTTTCTTTGGTTATGGTTGGTAGCACGCACGCACGCACCCACGCACGCTCGCACAACACCAACATTCTTAGCCCACCGAGTTTGAAGTGGCAAATACTACGATTGTTAGGCTCAAATATCGTTCTGAGCTGTTTCAGTGGTATCTGTCATCGCACCACTTAGACATCTGGACAGTGACACCCTCTGTACTTTGAGACGCTGTCACTGTGCAGGCGTCTAAGCGGTTTCATGCTACACACACCACGAAAACAACTCAGAACGATCTGTGAGCATAGAAATCACGAAGATTGTCCCTTTAAAGGTCCCGTCCACTCTGCTTATTTTGCCGAATTTCCCAAAATTTTGCATTTGAAGCAGACTTCTACGAATCTGTTCATTTATGAAATTTCATAGTACAGTCAAGTAGCTAAACCATTCTAGATTTGCTCTATAGCGGGGGTGGGGGGGGGTGTGGGCTGCATCACACCAGGACACGTTTCAAACACTTTTAGACACTTTTTTTTTTGTCGGTCGAAATCTGAGTGGACTGCCCCTTTAACCTTGATATCCATTCTACGAACTGATGTTTAGTATTACATGCCGTGCGACGGAGCTGACTGTAGCCGATCCCAGAACCGAAACGCCAGTAAATCAGAGTGAAGAGTACAGTGTCAGGTTGTTCGGACGGCGGCAGCTTTCTCTGTCTCTGTTTCTCTCTCTCTCTCCGCCTGACAATAGTGTCTCCAGCGATTTATGCTCCGGGTTTTGACAAGAGTCGTTCATCATCACAATTACAAATAGTTTATGTAGCCACCCACCAGGCCCCTCACCCACCACCCCCCTCCCCCTTACTCCGCCCTGTACACACAAGAAGGGGTCGAGTTGACAGTGGCCGAGAAACAATATCAGTCATCTGATGAGTAACTGGAGCCCTCGCCCGCTTGTTGGTAGCACTCGGTTGATTGTCGGCAGAGAGAAACAGCGCACAGCTTGTGATGAGTGTGCGTTTTCACGGGGTGTAAGCGAAACGGACGGGAGTGTTTCCGCTGTTGCTATGCTTCAAAACTTGACTGAGTAGCACTGACCACAGGACAGTGTTTCCGAACGGTAGCACCGAGTGTTTCCGTCTTTAAGTTTGAATAGTATCTAGTGTTTCCAGTGGCCGGAGTTCGCCGGGTCTGTCGGCGTGAAACAGAGACAAGGGGCGTTAATCAACTGCCCAGGGCCCGTATGTAAAAGTCGAGGTTAACTTAACCCACGGCTACGGGCCTAACCCAGACTAGGACAAAAGTAACCCAAAAGCAAAATTAAAGTTAAAAAAAAAAGAAGCGAAGGAAAGAAGAAAAAAATCCTTCTATAACGGCTTAGGCACCTTGCTGGAATGGGCCCACTTCCTGATTTAAAAAAAAAACAAACAAACAACAACAACAACAGAAAATTTAACCCTAGAGCTAGTTTAGTTCGAGGTTACTGAGACTCTAACCCGGGGCTAAAAGCCCTAACCTCGATTATTACATACGGGCCCAGCCAACGACTTTTATTAACGCGATACTACAATGCAAAGACGTTTTTCAATCATATTGGGGCTTGGGGGGGGGGGGGGGGGGGGGGGGGTCCGGAGGCCCGGATAGCCGAAAGGCAGAGCGTTGGACGTTCAATGCTCAAGTCGCGGTTTGGGGCCAAAATTAATATTTGTTCAGGCCCCTTCCTCGCTTCCCCGTCTTTGATATCACCCATACGTGGCGGAAATGGACGTTAAACTCACAAACACCCCCCCCCCCCATCATAGACTTGCGCCAGTGAGAGCCATCGCCGTAGAAACTTTTAAAGTGGAGTAGCACGGGAAACACCCCCGCCCATTTTGACTGCCCCCCGTGCTTTAGGTTTACGCTTGACCTAGCAGGTTATAGAGCACTGTAACAGCGAGGTGGTGGTGGTGGTGGTATGATGGTTCAGCTGACGTGCTTCTGACAAGATACTATATACTACATAAAAAAGATCTGTAGAAAAGACTTATGGTTTAGCAAATGAGGGAGGCGGTTCTGAGATGGCGTTTTGTGGGATTTCACAGTCATGTGTTGTTAACGGGTGAGACTGATTTGAAGGTAAGGTTTAAGTGTTGTTATTGCGTGTGCCATGTGTGCCGGCGCCGGTGGCTCATTAATTTTTGTTTCCCTTCTTTCATTTTTTCAAAGTTGTGTTCGAAAATATCAGTATGTCTTGAATCGCATTTTAACCATTCTTTTAGTACTGATGTTTTTTATAAAGATCGCTGTTTTCCCAAAAACTTACCATCGTATTACCGACTCTTTTTTTTTTGGGGGGGGGGGGTGAATTTATTTATAACACATAGAATGGGCAGTCGATACTAGTGTCTGCCACATTTGATTTGGCACATCCGACTGATTTGACAAGGGACACTTGTCATTTTCAATCATAGTACCTCAGTCTATTGTACCTTGCTTTTGCTTCCCTGTGGGGTAGTAGTAAGGACCCCAAATTCAACCAAGATGCGAACTGACGCGCGGCACAGATTTTACCTTCCGTCTTCATGTCAAGGCTGTCACTTACTCCCCAGGGCAGACCGTACAGGTTCCAGCCCGCATCTGCTTCACAGATTTGCCCGGGAGGGGGAGGGGGGAGGGGGGTCCTTTAACGGCACAGGCGCCCACAGCACATTTCTTGCCCTTCTTGTCCCGCGCACGCTGTCTCCTTCTCTTTAGATACACCTAAGACTAGCGAAACAGCCAGGTAACAATTTTTTTTCGTGGCGGAGGCACGTGGAGTTGCCGGTATATCTTTGCCAAAGAGAGGAGCGCGGAGTCCCCTGGCGTGTGTCTTTCAGGGGTCCACATGTTTCATACCTTCTGCATATCTCAGTTAGCATTGTTCGTCCTCAGTGCCGTCGGGTCGTGAGTTCGAATCCCGGCTGAGGCCAAATATTTTTTTTTTACTGGTCTTTTTCTCGTTGCCCTGTCTTTGATATCACCCTTTCGTGGTGGAAAAGGGCGTTAAACTCCCAAACACCCCACGCACCCATCCAAACACCCCCACCCACCCACCTCCTTCCCAGTGCTGGGGGTTATGGTTAGGGTTACTGTTACTTCGTGGTAATCAGTGGTGCAGTCACTATGCTGAGATGACAGCTGTAGTGCACGTATGTCCATGGAAATAAAATAATAAAACAATCAGGAAACAAAGATAAATGCTGTAATTAATTAAAAAAAAAATAAAAAGAACCAATGAAGAGGAACGCTCAGCCCATTAAAAAGAAAAAGAAAAAAAATCATTTTTATGCGGGCCAGCACATAACTGAGGTAAAGAAGAAGAAGAAGAATAAGGGGGCAAAAGAGAAAAAGAAGAGGCTGTGGTGTATTTATACGAGGTGAAAAATGGCCCTGGTGGGCAAACTGTACCAACTCGACCAACGTTGACCGTGGGACTGAACTTAGCAGCCAGTCCGTGTGCGTGTACTTGTAGTTCACGGTACAAGTGCGCGCAATGTTGTTTCATTGTGACAAGTGTTGAGGAAAGGGGACCCCCCTGTATGTTTACATTCAACAACCAGGAGCGATATTTCCCCTGTCACAAGCGTCGCCCGAGGGTTTGTCGAGCGCGCTGACGCGAACATGTCCACGAGCCGGGCTGTTTCCTCCCGCGCCCGCTGCTAATTCAGGATCAAAGCGGCCAGCTATTTCCGGGCTTCGTTAGTATAACCCTGTTGCCTATTCATAAACGAACGCAGACAAGTCCTTCCGCGTGAGGTGTCGGATAGCAGAAACTAGGCAGGGAGAGTGTGGATAATTGTTAGGGGCGGTCGGTGGTAGAGTGGTTAAGTCACCAACGCGAGAGGTCAGGTTTGAGTCCCACTCGGGGCGACTGAAGTAATTTTCCTTCTCGTACGTTCCTTCGGGCCGATCGCCGGGAGCTCTCCCTGGGTACTCCGGCTTCCTCCCCCACTGCTTTGGAAATGTTCAGCCCACAAAGTTTGAAAATGAATGCAATTGTAGATTCCGAAACTTAAATTGCTGAGCTGACCCTTCACACCACGTGAGCGTAATATGTTTTACGTCCAGTGTGTGAGACGGAGAATGCGTGTGATTCACGCCTCGATGTGTTGTCACCTGCGTCTCAGTTTTCGGTATTTAGTCGGCGACAGTTGTTCACGGCAACAAACAACGTACAAACGTGTGTCCGTATGCGTACGTGATATCATGCACGAAAACTGACCCACCGCCGCTGCAAACTAAAGTCAACAGCGCTGTAAGTAAAGTGCCTCTCACTACGTGCATCCAGGCAGCAATTTCATAAGCCTCTCAGCATACTTAGCCGCACCCTTACCCCCTTCCCATCCCCAGCCAGAGGATGGGGGCTATTTTTTTTTTCATTCACGCTAAGTGCGTGTGTGTCTGTCCCTTCGTATTTTCAGAGGAAATTGACAGAAGAAGGACAACTGACTCAGTGCCTTCGCATCGCGAGACTCATACATAACCCCATTATGCACGTAGTGTGGACGTAGGCTGGGTGACTTTCCGTCCCTAGACGGTTCCTGGTCATTATGGGGAGCCGGGGTGGTCGAATGGTAGAGCGTTGGACTTCTACTAATGCTCGGGTCGTGAGTTTGATCCTGGCTGGGGCCAAATATTTGTGCTGGCTTTTTCATCGTTGCCCCGTCTTTGATATGATATCACCCTATATGATATGTGGTGGAAAAGGACGTTAACTCCTAAGCGCCCACGCACGAATCACATCCTGAAAAATATTCGTCACAGCACTAGACAGTACTAAACAGCACTATTATGCAACCTCGCGGCCAGCAGTCCGCCCCGAGAGACGGCGCAACGTGCCGTCATATTGCATCACACTCCGGCGAGCGGTCGAGGCTAGCCAGCGCAACATGACGGCACGTTGCATCACACTCAGACGAGCGGTCGACTCTAGCCAGACAGCCAGACAGCTCGTCAAGTTCGCACCCTCTTGTGAATACGGCGGTCACTGGCTTGTTCGGGTATTGGCCACGTAATAGCTAACGGCACACCGATGGGTCCCGTTACAACTTGCCCCAACCACTTCCCACTGGCGTGAGGGTGGTAGGTGACAAAAGGCAAGTCCCGTTACCAACGAGCATGTGAAACCACATGTGACTGACCATGAGGGGCGACAGTGTGTGTGTGTGTGTGTGTGTGTGTGTGTGTGTGTGTGTGTGTGTGTGTGTCCTTTTTGACTGTTTCTTGCTCACTCCATTGTTATGGACAATATGTCTGAACAATTAAAATGTCTGACTCTCTCTCTCTCTCTCTCTCTCTCACACACACACACACACACACACACACACACACACACACACACACACACACATGTAAGGCGATCTACTTCTTTATATACCAGATATTTATGCACGAAAGAAAGTTTTTTGCCTGTGGTTAACCTGAACTGTGGTGTCAAATTAGTGATACTGTCAAGGAGGATCTGTGTGCATGCGGTGGAGGTGTAGGCATGTCTAATTATCTGACGCCTAATAATATTATTTCACAACTACCAGAACTGACTTTTACACTATCAAGGTCTCGACTCGGGCTGTCATGCAACTCGTCACTCGTATCTATAGCCGCTATCATCAAAGAAGCCGAAGTCCAGACAAAGCATGGGCTGGCGACTGACAACTGAGGCGCCGCCAACTGGCCGCAAAGGACGTGTCACAGACCCGGAACTTACAGCAGCAATACACAAGAAGAACATCTGCATTCGGGCGGCAATGTCTTTGTTCAGCCCCTTGTCCAGTCAGTTCATCGGCTAGTGTGTTGGATATTGGAAACGGGTATGTGAAAAACGACATGTACCCGTGGAAATGGTCTGGCCAATCAGACAGCGTTTTTCAATCTAGCCAGCCTAAGTAATCAAAGGAAGCTACCCAGCCGGTAGCGCTCCATGGCCGAGTTGAGTGGCAATATGGGATGGAGAGAGACTGATTATGTAATCTGCGTAACCCGTTAGACGGTGAGCTACAGGACTTTGCACAGCGGCGAAACGCTGTTGCCACTCAGTCAGGCCAATACACAAGACTGCCCTGAGCAGGCCAAGGGATTATGAGAGATTATGCAACCCACTGCCTGCGGGCGGTCGTCGAGCGTGGAAAATAGGCCTCCTTGAAACTGCCCACGCCTTGCGTAATAGTGCTGTTGAGTGCTGTCTAGTGCCGTTTAGTGCTGTTGTGAGTTTCGGTAAGTCTTGTCATATAGTGTGGGCAGGGGGTGGGGGTCCGCGGGCAGTTAGGAGTTAAACCCCCAAACACCCACCCACCCTGGTCATTATGTTTTGTTGTTGACAGCGGTCGTGTTACTGTGGTGACTCGGGTTGGCGTGTATATTGTTTTAGGTACATGTACATAGAAGCGTACCGGCCGCCTACTGAGCAGACAACGTTATTTGCCGGTTGCGGGCTGAAGACTAACTACACACAGCGCTGATTGGTGGCTGTTTTTAGCGACTTTGTCGATCGACCTTGGGCCATAGAAAGTCACATTTCTCTACTGATACAAGCCGCAAAGTCACGAAAATGATCGCAGTGGGGTGAGCGGTGGTCTAAGAGGTAGCGCGTCGGATTTAGCCGCTGCGCTACTGAACGGCCGTCACCAGTGTCGTGGCGATGAAGCGTGGGTTTGAGCCCAGGTCGAGCTTGCGATAATTATGTGATACCGGTTTTTCCTGGCTGCCGGGCTGCTTATCGAGGGTTTCTCTCCGAGTTATCCGGCTTTCCTCCCCCAACAAATTTGTAAAAAATACAGGATAGGTATTGTGTGGCGCTGCACCGCGGCGACGCGCTTCCCGCGGGGGAAGCAGCCTGAATTTCCCGAAAGGGATAATATAGTAGTAAAAAAAAACCAAACATCTATTCATTTGGCAAACAGTCTTAGAGATTTGTAAGCGTCATTTTCCCCCCTCAGAACTGAGAGACTTTAAGCCAGAGTGCTATTATTTGCCCAGGCCTGATCCGAATTTGTACCAACGTGATTCTCTGGCCTAGATAAACTGTCTTTCGGTGCTACCCAATTTGAACCATCGGGTGGAGGCAGCGAGACATCAGCTTGTTAGGCAGATGGGCAGCACTTCTACCCGTTTCGTTACATTGGCGACCTCACTCCTACGTCCTTGTTCAAATACTGCCCATCCTGAGACAGCCTAAGGCCAAATTAAAAAAGAAAAGTATTTTAGGGTGGGTGGGTTGGTGTTTGGGAGTTTATCATCCTTGTCCACCACGTAAGGGTGATATCTAAGACGGGACAACGAGAAAAAGGCCAGCACAAAATTAATATTTGGCCCCAGCCGGGATTCGAATTTATTTCAGATTTGTGCTGGCTAAAACACTGGGTATGTAGGCTAGGAGAGATTAAAAAAAAAAAAAATTTGGGAGAAGGATGTCCTGCGTAAAGTGTATTATATTTGGTGGTGGTGGTAACCTTGCATACTATTCTGAGGAAGACATTCTCGCATTGATGACAAGGGATTTGTCCTTCCAGAAGTCCATAGATTCAGGTTAAACACACTGTATCAGAAGGCACATTCTTATCCTTCGTTTTATTTATCTCTGCCATGCATTTCAAAATTTTGGACTGTTTGAAAACTAGAGAAAAGGCATATATTTTCATTTTAATGAAAAAAAAAAGAAAAGAAAAAAAAAAGAAAGAAAGACTTTAGGGTTCAGGTAACCGTATGGGAGGCTGTGACAGAGCCGAGGGAAGGAAAAAAAAATCGCATTCAGTTTCTAGCAGTGAATACTGTGACGGGCACGGTAAGACGAGAAGCTGACACCGTGTAGTTTCAAGCCAAGGTTCATGGCGGTTGACGTACGTACGTCTGTTTGTTGCCGACAGGAAGTCGTTTCATCTTACTGTCCCGTGTCATGAATGGATATCACGCTGTTCGGTCTCAATGCGGTTTGCGGGCGAGATGGCGTCCTTCTCGCCGTGTTTAACAGCGGTTTTCTTCTGTGGTTTTTCAGTTTGTTCCTTCGTGTATTTATTTTTTATTTTTATTTTTTTTGCGAGGCACATCAGTAGAGTTATGCGACGTTTTTAACAACGATGGAATGTAGGATGTGTCAGTGAAGGGATTAAAAAAACAACAACAAAAAACCCCTAATAAACTAAATAAATATAATCATTCATCCCCCAACCTACCCTGATTAAATTTGTAATTTTCGGAATAGTTTCTAAACAGGGACACTTAAAGATCTAAGCTCCCAACAAAAAGCTTTCCGAAGTGTGAAAAAAGTTTACTGTGACTCCTTCGACTGTGCATAATCCAGGCAACTCTGTCACAGTTGCAGAGTTTTCAGCCCTTCGGGGACCCTTATAAAACCAGAGCACGAGTTTGCCGTGACATTATTTGGCTTTTGGTCAGTGAGCGAGACACATCGCTACAGTCACGGTGAATAGCGGATGTTGAGTGCTGCACGATCTTTCTCGCTCAGCGTCAAAACGCAAACTGAGCTGTGAAATCCGGCTGCCCTTGGCTTTTATTGGGGTTTCAGGGACGCTGAAAATTCTGCAACTGTGACAGAGTTGACTGTGCTTGCACGGTCGACTGTTTAAAATTTTTTCACACTTCGGGAAAGCTTTTTGTTGGGAGCTTAGATCTTTAAGAGTCCAGTCCAATCCAGTTGAGTCCAATCCAATCCAAGGTCTACCTACGATGAGCCGGGACAGCTGAATGGTAGAGCGTCGGACTTTTAATGCTAGTGATAAAGTTAGATGTGTACAACGAGAAATATATTTCGAGAAGGGAGGTGGAGAAGATGTCCTTGCCTCCTCCCCCCCCCCCCTACCCTCTTCCCTCGTTTAACCGTTTCTGCACTGGCTATAGTCGTAGGTCGGGTCGAAAGAGCTAAACACGTACACTACGTGCAGTGCAGGGATACACCCTCTATCATCCCATCACTTACGCCGTACAAGAACTTCCGTAGTGTGGAGCCAGAGGATTTTTTTTTTGTGTGTGTGTGTGTGGGGCGTTGTAACAACTACACTGACGTACAAGGACGACAGAGTAACAAGGTGTCGCCACGAGCGGAATGCTGGCGACACTCACTAACAATGTTCACGTCCAGACCCCCCGCCATACTTCACAAGGGGTGCGTCCCCTGACTGACCTACTTTTGCTGTTCTCTCTATAATGCGATGCACAATACAAAAATGTCAGCCCAGCCTCTCGAGGAAACCGCTTTCGTCATTTGGTAAAAGGGTGTAAGCGCCGTGGTTTTGACTACCACCCAGGCCCTTTTACTACTTGAGGGCATAGCCTTCGTGACAAAGTATGGTGTGGTAATAATAATAAATAATAATAATAGAGGGTATTTGTGGCGCCCCATCTCACAAGAGCTCAGGGCGCGTACATAAACTACACATAACATAAAAACAACGTATATAATGTACAACACACACACACACACACACACACACACACACACACACACACACACACACACACACACACACACACACACACACTGATAGGCGAAATCTGCACAATGAAATAATGATAGATCCTGTTTAGTAACTACATGTGTAAGTAATTATTAAATTATAGCCAATCGCAGCTTCCATATCGATGAGCGTGACCAATAATCTGATGGTTTGTATTGCTAAACGTCCCGGCCTCTAGGAAGAGATTGGGGAGGAATAAATTGCTCAAACTGGAACTTGGATTGAACTGTATTGAATAATTTTGAATTACAAAGAGGCGTGATACATACTCCCACACCTGTTAACGTACCGCGTGCGAGACTGGGTCGGTATCATAAAGTCATCATTTGACTGTTGGTCGTTTGGTTGGGCAACGAAGAAAAAAAAAATAATAATGAGGATTTGTCTGGCGCCACACTTCCTGCTGGAGCTCCGGGCGCCTCACAATAGTAGAGTGCCATTACATACACATGAGATACACATGAAATACATGTCACATACACGTTACACACACACAGCTATGATACATCCTACCACGACATCGTAAAATGACAATGATGGTGACAGTGATGGTAGAGTAGTTAATACAGGGAGCCGGGGTGGGCGAATGGTAGAGCGTTGGACTTCTGATGCTCGGGTCGTGAGTTCGATCCCGGCTGGGGCTGGCTTTTTCATCGTTGCCCCGTCGTTGATATCACCCTATGTGGCGGAAAAGGACGTTAAACCCCCAAACCCCCACCCCACCCCCACCCACCCACCCTGTATAATACAGCCGGAAGAAACGAGATTTCAAAGCGGGTTTAAAAGAGTCTGCTTTCACCTGTTATTCTGAAAGAAGCTTCTTGCGAATTCTACACGTCAGGGCAGGAGAACGGAATAGAATACGTCATGCTTAACCTTATCGACACGCAGACAGGAATGCTCAGCATGGCAAGCCGACCCTCAAAACTCCCAAGGCTCGGTTAAGATACGTGGTAATGTTGAATTACTTCGGATTTCGAGCAACAGGATAATCCGATATGGCTAGCCCTAAATTGCTTCTGGTTATTGGAGTATGGAGGGGGGTGGGGGTGGGAGTGGGGGTGTGGGGGGGGGGGGACTTACAGACCATCTGTGATCATGTCACGTCAAATTAGTTGTCTCTTATTCGTCATTGTCAGATGTATTAGTTCGGGGGAGTTTGTGAAGTTCTCTGTGTGTACAGTTTGAGATTTCTCCTGGTGGATAGGTTTACTGTATTGAGCGCACTTGCCACGAATATGATATTAAACATTGGCAATGGCTGAGGGAGTTTTCTTCGAAATCTGCGTCAGGTGACTTAGATTACAGTTTTACATAATTTTCGTAAGAGTTTTCAGCTGGCATAACTTTGCCAGTACGATTTGGTCTCTTCACTGAGATTCAGAGTTAGTCCTGAAAGCATGATTGGGTAAAACAAGAGTGGGTAAAGCAAGAATGGGTAACGCAAGATTGGGTAAAACAGGATTGGGTAAAGCAAGATTGGGTAAAACAAGATCGGGTAAAGCAAGATTGAGATTCAGAGTTAGTTCTGAAAGAACAAACAAGATTGGGTAAAACAAGACTGGGTAAAGCATGATTGGGTAAAACAAGATTGGGTAAAACAGGATTGGGTAAAGAAAAGGTTTGGTAAAGCGAGATGGGTAGAGCAAGATTGGGTGAAGCAAGACTGGGTAAAGCAAGATTGGTTAAAACAGGACGGGTAAAACAAGATTGAGATGCAGAGTTGGTTCTGAAAGAACAAGTATAAGATGGATAAATCAAGACTGGGCAAAGAAAGATCGGATAAAGCAAGACTGGTTAAAACAAGATTGGGTAAAACAAGACTGGGTAAAGCAACATTGGTTGAAGCAAGATTGGGTAAAACAATATGAGTAAAGCACGATTGAGATTCAGAGTTAGTTCTGAAAGAACAAACAAGATTGGGTAAAACAAGATTGGGTAAAGCAAGGTTGGGTAAAACAAAATTGGTTAAAGCAAGATTGGGTAAAACAAAACTGGTTAAGGCAAGATTTGGTACATCACGATTGGGTAAAACAAGGTTGGCTTAATGCAAGACTGCGCAGATTCTGGCTCAAGATTCAGCTTAGCTTTTTGGGGATGCCGACCCAGTATCTCGTTGAAAGATTCTGTCGCGACGGTCTTCATGCAGAATGGCAGGTATTCACGTCTCGCTGGTATGGCGGGGTGCAATTTGTATCCATGCTGTGTAATGGGTGACACTTACCCGATAAAATGTCTTCGTTGGGGCGTGCGTTATTCCCACTGTGTGTACATTCAGCGATATGAATACCGCGGTGTCCCGTCCAGATGGGAATGGCAAAATCGTTGAAGACATTCTCCTGGGCATGCTGGTTTGAATTTAAGCAACAACAACAGCAACAACAACAACAGCAACAACAACAACAACAACAAAAACAAATAAGCAGCAATAACAACAATAAAAACAACAGCAACAATTTTTTCCTGACCATGCCGGTTTAAAAGTTAAAAAACAATAAATTTTATCTGTCCTATCATAATACTGTATTTGACGCCTCCGCCGCACATGTTTGTTTACTTATGAGCACACTTATAAGTTTTTGACTTGTTGTGCTCGGCCTCGTGAACATTGTGAGAGTGCATATTTATATTTGTTCAAAATGAATAAAACTGTTTAAACCAACAAATTTTATTAGTTAGCATGAGCAAAGAAACGGGATGTTCATGTGTCAAAACTTTGGAAGCTTTTAAGTACGAATAATGTGTTTTCATATTTCATATTCCACCGTGCACCAGGATGCCCTTTGGTATACTTAAGACGGGGAGACTAATACAGACTGATAACCAATCGTTTATGCATGTCTTTTTTTGTTTTTTGTTTTTTTGTTGTTGTTGTCTGTATCGCTAGTTTTTTGTTTTTGTTTTTGGTATGCCTAAACAGAAAAATACCAACACGCCTCGCTCTCTGACTGTGCCATGAGCATTCGCACAAACGTATCAAACAACAGAACATTCAACAGTCTTTACACATGTACAGGAATGCGACATTCAAGTGTCTCCGTATATAATTATGAACACTAAGATACTGGGCAGCATGAGAATTAAGGCAATCACCGGCACCGGCACCAAATCAGACGAAGCAATCCTACTTCTTTGCGCTGAAAGTGGCTTTGACAGAAAATGTTGTATTGCTAGTTGACACAGTTGTGCATCGGGCGAATCAGTGATCATTTGGGATAAAAAATAACGATTCAGTCAATTTTTGGGTGTTTGTTGCGTGTTTATGGTGTCTGTATGTTTGCTCTGAATATTATATCTTGGTTTCAAAACTACCATTCGTGCGTTACAGAAATTATAAAAACACCCCCTCCCCCAAAAGAAAACCAAAAACAAAACAACAACACCCCCCCCCCCCAAAAAAAAAACAAACCCCCCCCCCCCAAAAAAAAAAACAACAACAAACAAACCCAAAACAAAACAAAAACAACCAACCAACCAACCAAACCCAAAAAAACCCAATCCAAAACAACAACAACAACAACAACAACAACAACAACAAGAAGCAACCCCCCCCAAAAAAAACCCGAACAAACAACAACAACAACAAAAACCCATACAAGCGCCTAGAGCACAAAGAGAATAAGGTCAAGCGCCTATAATCACAAACACTTAAAACTTTTTCCTCACCCGCTATCAGACCGTTCCGTGTGTTAACAGCTGAATCGTAACCTGATAGCCGCGAAATCCCAGGGAACCAATTAACCTGACTGTGAAGCGCGGGTGGTGTTGGATAAGGCCATCTTAATTGGTGTACCTGGGCTTTTGACTGAGCGGAAACGTGAGATTTATTGAATTATACACCCCACCCCCACTCCCACCCCATGTCGTGTCATTGGCGTTGCCGCAACCTAATAATTATGTGACATGGATTAAATAGGCTTCGTTTTTGCGGGACATTTCGAGGGGGGGGGGGGAGGGGGGGTTGTGTTTAGATAGGAGAGTGGGCGAAGGACAGAAATACACGTGGTCTCATAATGCCTATATATTCCCTATTAGCCTCAGGCATCATAGTCACCCCTAAAAATGCTTCGATCTAGAAACAGTTACTACCATGAACAGACCATTCCAATCACGCACATGACAGGGGTTCACAAAAATTTTGAATGTCTCCTTTCCGCTGAGGACTCGCTGGAGTAATGCACGTCTGCTTTCTCTTTAGGCAAGAGACCCAGTTCATACAAATCCGCTTGCCTCACTTATGTCCACCTCTGTGCAAAAGGTCCCAGCTTCACTGGCGACTTGCCTCTTTTTGTGACCGCCTGCCTTGCACCTTGGCCTACATAACACAAAAATCACGAAAATCATGCTTTTTCATGACAACAAAAAATCACTACAGACTAGCACACTCGCCTAACAGGGTTCCTCAAACAAACACCAAACATGACCCCACTGTCAGTTCGTGTCCTTACGCCTATACGTGGTTGTCTGAGGCTGTAATTATTTATAATTATGGGTGTTTCACGTGCAGTCAGTTCTGTGGATATGTTACATGTTAGAGGGTCAGGTTTTCTCTTCCTCCTTCCTCCATCCGATTACACTGTGTCCTGCACTGCCCTATCTTTAGAGTACGGAAATATTTCAGTTCCTTCCACACGCGAATGTGCTGCACATGACTGTTTTAAACGACCTGATAGGATATGCACGCACGCACGTACGCACGCACGCATCGCACGCAAACACACACACACACACACACACACACACACACACACACACACACACACACACACACACACACACACACACACACACGAAACAACAACTACAGTAACAACAACAACAACCTCCAAGACATTGATACTAAGCATTGAATATATTGTTTTGCTTCTCAACCTGAAAGATAAGAGCGGTGTTCGTGCTCACGTCACACCGGCGGACGTTGAATCGTGGACATGTATTGCTGATATTACACAATATATTACAAAAAACGTTGCACAGACAAGTTGTTGGTTGGCATTAGCCGACGGACGACCACATGCGCTGTTTGTACTTACGAAGGTCATTCACAAGTCTTCACAAGTGTCCTGCATGTACCATAATCGCTTTGGAGGAGCTCTCACAAATGCATGGGGGATTTCTTGTCTTGTCCGCTGTCAGATATGGAAAATAAATGTTTCTCCTTCGTCTTATCAGGCCGGCTGCCTTTCGACGACCTTTTGAAATGCATACCCACAAGATATTGGGTCTCGTACACACTGAAGTGAACACATGTCATATTAGCTCATTTAATAAGCTGCCGAGAACGTGAATTTGCCTATTCGTAATCGACGAACTGAAAGCCGAGCAATATCCTTCATTTGCCTGGCTGTACCTACATATTATGTGTAATGCCATTTTTCGATTATTGGTGATAAATGGCGGCGTGTGGCGAACGTTTGGAGTTTGGAGTACGGAGAGAGAGAGAGAGAGAGAGAGAGAGAGAGAGAGAGAGAGAGAGATCAAAGACGGGGCAACGATGAAAAAGCCAGCACAAATATTTGGCCCCAGCCGGGATCGAACTCACGACCCGAGCATTAGAAGTCCTACGCTCTACCATTCGACCACCCCGGCTCCCCCCTTAACAAGGGGGAGTTATACACGCACAATACATGATCAGTCATCATTTTCACAACAAGACACGTGTGGGTACTGTATAGTTTAAAGCAAAGGAGAAAAAAACCCAACAAAAAACACAAGCACAGCAGAAGATAATTTCCATGTAAAATATCCACATTCGGATGCCGCATGCTGTTACACGTATACACTACTAATTACGATGGTTTATTTGAACCCGGCAAGTTTGAATTTCTTTAAATAGTCGTGTGCGTGCATGTTTTGGCCTCGGTTCTTGCTAATTGTTCGTTTCCATATTTTATATTACGAGAGAGAGAGAGAGAGAGAGAGAGAGGTCCGCACTGAGCAAACAGGAATCAACAGCATGCGCTGAGCTAACAGGAATCAACAGCACACCGAAGTCTTGAAACTGTTCAACTGAAGCAAGCATCCGTATGCATGTCAATCCGTTCTTCATAGAAGCATGTAATTAAGACAAATTTCTCGAAAGTAATTTTTAGAGAGAGAGCGAGAGAGAGAGAGAGAGAGAGAGAGAGAGAGAGAGAGAGAGAGAGAGAGAGAGAGAGAAGAACTCGACTGATTGAGACAAATATGTTTGCAGAGGGCTTCGGACCTCCTCCAAAATGTGCCCAGTAGGGCGAACTCCGTATTGGCGGCGGATGTAAACGGCTCTTGTGTAGCTTCATTTCCACTCAAGCTTCTCAATGGGGCAGATTGTTTGGTGACGTACGCTGCGCTATCTACAAGTACATTAGTCATTCTGAACGTATTGAGCTCCGTACAGGCTGAACTTGTATCGGGCGACTGAAGGGTTGTTTGGCTGGAGTTTACGTCGTCTGTCAAACGCGGTGCTGATCTGGGCTGGTTGCGATATCCACATGGTGAACTGAAGTTTTTTGTTTTGTTTTGTTTTTTGTTTTGTAGTGGGGGTGGGGTGAGGTGGGCTGGGGGGGCTGTAGTTTGCTGGAAGAAAGAAAGGAACAAACCAACTCAACGTGTTCTTGAAGTTTACAACAAAATAGTGCTCATCCTGACTGATGAAACCAAACCAAAAAAACATAAGTTGTCCTTGTATTGAGAGAGAGAGAGAGAGAGAGAGAGAGAGAGAGAGAGAGAGAGAGAGAATACTCGTTATTTTTTAATAGTAAAATTTGTGGAATAAATACTGTGTTTAACACACAGAGAGAGAGAGAGAGAGAGAGAGAGAGAGAGAGAGAGAGAGAGAGAGAGGAAAAAAAACCAAAAAAAAAACCAACCCTCAAAGAACCCCCAAACAACCCCAAAACCCACAGCTATGTGCAAAAGTACAAATTTAGGTCAGTGATTCGACCTGACCCTGACCTCACGTTTGGTGTGAACATTAGAAAAAAACAAAATCCCAATATTTCCGTATTTTACTCCGATCCCGCGGCCTTCGTAAAATTGCCCATTGTAAGAGAGTCTAATTGGAATGGGCACGCGTACAATCCCAGGTTTACCGAATCACACTGTCTAGCAGGAGGTCGAGGTTGACAAACCCCTTTCTATTGCAGCGACCAATTGATCAATTCAACGACAGAAGTAGGTATAGGCAGTGGGGCAAGACAAATGTGCAACTCATGACTCGATGGACGAGATTGTATTAGTGAGGCCTATTCATTGGAGACTACTATGCTGTAGTACGTACTCCTCGCTGGCAGACTGATACTGGCGGCGGGGATCGGCTGGCAAGTTTCCTGCGGGTGTGTTTCGTATTCCGGTCCGTTCTCCGCCGCAGACGCTGTGTCAGGTCGGTTTCTGGGCCCGCATGTAAAAGTCGAGGTTAGGGATTTTAGCCCCCGGGTTAGAGTCTAACCTCGAACTAAACTAGCTCTAGGGTAATTTTTTTTTTTTTTTAACCAGAAAACGGGTCAATTCCACCATGGTGCCTAAGACGTTAGAGAAGGATTTTTTCCCTACCTTTCTTCGCTTCCTTTTTAAAAAAATTACTTACTTATTTAATTACTGTTTTGGGGTTTCTTTTGTCCTAGTCTGGGTTAGGCCCGTAGCTGTGGGTTAAATTAACCTCGAGTTTTACATACGGGCCCTGGATCGGTTGTTCTTAGGCCCATGCCACACGGGAGTCGTTTCTTGTTGGAACAAACATGGCAAACACGCTTCCAAAACAATTGAAGCAAAGGCATGCTGTAGCTGCATGTCATACGAGAAACACGGAAACACACCGTGTTCGCTGTTTGTTCGGACTAAAAACACGCCCGTGTCAGTGACGTCGGCGTTAGCAAGGCCGTTTAGCTTTGGCTCGAAAGACAACGTAGTGTTGTTACCTTGTTCTCTACAGGATTGTGGAGTGATTCTAGAATGGTCAGAAATAAAGAGGATACCACAAATTGCAGTTTGATTATCTGTTTGCGCGGCTCTGTGCTACTCGGGAGGAGCCGGGATAGCCGAATGGTAGAGCGTTGGTCTCGCAATGCTCGGGTCGTGAGTTCGAATCCCGAGTAGGGCCAAACCATTTGTGCTGACCTTTTCCTCGTTGCCCCCTCTTTGATATCACCCTCGCCATTTCATTACTATGCGG
>JACVVK020000008.1:52500-147500 GCA_018292915.2 Batillaria attramentaria | reverse complement strand
GTGAAGGCAAAGGACGCACAGTCTTCCAGCCCAGCTCAGTTGCCAAACAACCTAAGGAACAAGCAACCTTCAAGTCCGGTCAAGTCGCTTAGCAACGAGACCGACAAACGACCTCCAAGTCCATCTCAGTCGCCAGGCAACCAGAAAGACAAACGGCCTTCAAGTTCGACCCAGTCAGTCGACAGTCAGGAAAGCAAGCAGCTCACCGATAAAAACATTGAACAAAGCAGAGACGCCTCGAAAGATCTGCTCTCCAAGCAACAGAAGCAGCGTTCGCACGAAAAACCTGTGAAGGTAAATTCCGGATATGACGTCAGTGCAGTGTCAGAATTTTCTGCCCTGAAGACACCTCCCGCCAAAAAGACATTGGAAACTACAGAAACAAAACCCTCGGGAAAGGATCACGCACAGCAAACAAACTCAAAAGCAAGCTCTGTCGTTTCCACATCGGATACAACAACCGTATCGCAGCCAGGTGACAGGCAGAGGGCTTCCTCGCTGACGAGGAAAGAAAGTTTTGACTGGGATCTTGTCAATCAGGTCAAGGCCAGGCTCAAATCGAGAAGCGAGAGTCTAACTTCCGACGACAGACTTCAGGGTCACAGTCACGCGAGTAAGAGGCCTTCCTTGGCTTCTTCCTCCGAAACGGTTGAATTTGAAAGCAAAGCCACACAGCCTGGGACAGAAATCGAGAGAGTCGCAACAATCGTTGAACAGACGATCACCGACGCTACATCAAGCGGGGATCAACGAAGAGCCAGCGAACCGAGGTACAAAGAGGTTCGCGAGCTGGTCCGGTCTTCTGGCCTCGAAAAGAAACATCAGCTTCACAACGAGAAAAACAAAGCCGCGGCTGCTCCTAAGGAGGCGCCGACTCTCCTGAGCGACTTCCAGAAGCTTGACAAGGGTCTCCGGCCCTCAGCGTCCAAGAGCTTGGTGAGTTCCTTGGCCGGCAAGTTCTCAACGCAGGAAACAGACGCTGATGCTGAGAGCAGTCCTTTGAGAAGGTCCGAGTCTCTACGGGTTGTCGGCCACAAGGAGAGAAACGGGTCGAGGACTCAGAAGTCGTCGTTGCCACGGCGTTCAGGGTCTTTCAACGCGCACGACTCTGCGAAGAAACCCGTGGTAGAGAAACGAGACAATCAGTCGGCTGTGTCTAAGGAGCCAGCAGTCGCTGAAACATCACCGGCAGCAGTCACTAAGACTTCGTCTGTTCCTGTTCGAAAGTTTTCCTTGCCTGCGTCTTCAACTCCGGCGGTCGACACTGCTGCTCCTGTGACCAAATCGTCGTCTACGAAGTCACTGGCTGATGCTGGCGTTGGAACTTCAACCACTCCTGCGCGAAAACTTGCCACGGTAGGTGCCGTCCCTTCAGGGCCGACGTCAACCAAATCATCGGCTGGTACTGATATTGGAACTTCACCCACTCCTGCGCGGAGACTTGGCACAGTGGCAGCCGTCACTGCGGAGAGAACCATTGCTTCTGTCGGCGATGGCTCAGCGGGTAGCGAGAAGAGCGAATCTCCGTCAGTCATGACCAAAGAGAAACCATCCATCGCAATGTCTTCCAGCCTGCAGCAGAAGCCTTCCAAAGGCTCCGACATGGAGTCCGCGTTCTCCGCTCTCCTCGACGACATGGAGACCTTCAGTGCCTCGGAAGGCACCGCCTCTGACCTTGACCTTAGTGACGGGGACGAGGCGTCGGCGGACAGCGCCCTCAAGGGAGGCAGCTCCGACGCAAGGGAAGGAACCCTTCAGAAATCTTTCACGGACAAGGCCGACGTGTCCCTAGCGACAGTGGTGGAGGAGAGAGTGTCCGAAAGTGACCGTAATGGTGACGATACTGTGGACGGGAGGGAGGTGGTGATGGTAAACAAAGAGGACAGTGGTATCGGGATGGGTACAGGCGACCTTGACGACGCAGGTGCAGCTGCACCGCAGCCTTTGAAATCGGTGAGTACCGAATTATTTCATTTTAAATCACCTTTCCGTGTTTAGCGCTTTTCAGATACTATTTCAAACAAATGCTGACATCTCATACACCCTGGTACAAACCAAATTAGTTACAGCGCAGTGAAAACCCACACAGTTGCAACCGGACAGCGCGACCAGCCTAATTCTATTATGAAATGATCATTTCATATGGCACATGCAAGCTTTGATAACGAACGGACGAGACACAGAAGTGCTTCTGTATCGGTAATTGTTCACCGTTAAGCCCATAACAAAACAAACAAAAAAGAACATTAACACAACAGCCAACCAACCAAAACCAACCAACCACCTGAACTGCACTGATCCACACTATCCTTGGGTAAAGTACATCGGCCGAATACTGGGTGTTCAGTATGTAGCGGGCGAAGCCAGCATGTGTGCTTAACACACAGCGGCGTTATTTGAACTGACCTCATCGGATCGGCCTACAGTTTTTTTTTTCTTGTTGCGCCGTCTTTGATATCAAGTGGCGAAAAAAGGTGTAGACCACTTAAACTAGCCGCGAAATATTCTTTGTTGCTTGCGCAGCGTCAGTGAAGCCTCAGATCTTACTAATCCAAACCTTCTGACGACCAAACTACTGTAGAATTTTTTTTTTGTCTGCATGAACTCTGTGTTCTTGAAACTGTCATGACGTCCCTGTCCTGTATGTAGGTTAGAGCGAGCCACGGCAGGCATAACAGCGTACAGGTTTGTGTGCTTGTTCTACTGATACAGCCTGATATTAGATTTCCTTCCTGCCTAGAAAAGCAGGAGGGTTGCTTAAATGTTTGATTTGTTTCCACATCAGAGGTTGCAAAGTTATAGATACGTTCGCATTGTCAAAAACAGCATCACTTTAATCGAAAACACAACGTGAGAACTTTGTAAGCGGCATTGTCCCCGTCACTGAACTCGCATCTAGTGCCTTTAAGATAAAGGTTTGTAAAACTGGGTGTACACTTGCTCGTTAACAGTGATGTAAATCGTACTTTAGCGGTAACTGAGTAGTTGTCGAGTTTGCCTTGGCGCCACTTTTTATCACAACTTTTCACCTAAACATCCATGAGTGTCAACTGACGCACCAGTGAGCGAGTACCACATCTTTTCCCTGTTATCAAACCTTTAAAGTATCAGTACGTGTGTCAAGCGTATAACAACGCAGTGGAAAACTTTTCGTCGAATTCGCTTAATCCGCTCACCAGAACTGATCAGTCACTTAGGGCATCTGAAACCATTGTTCTGGGCCCGTATGTAATAGTCGGGATTAGGGCTTTTAGCCCCGGGTTAGAGTCTAACCTCGAACTAGCTCTAGCGTTAAAATTTCTGTGATTTTGTTGTTGTTGTTGTTGTTTGTTTTAAATCAGGATTTCCATTCCAGGAAGGTGCCTGAACCATTATAGAAGGATTGTTTTCTTCCATTCTTCGCTTTCTTTTTTATTTAACTTTTCTTTTGGGTTTCTTTTGTCCTAGTCTGGGTTAAGCCCGTAGCCGTAGGTCAAATTAACCTCGACTTGTACATACGGGCCCTGCATAATGCTACGTAGAAGCGTACCTCATTCTGTGCAGACGACGTTATTTGGTTGTGGACTGAACACCAACTAGACAGGTAGCTATTTTTAGCGACTTGGTCGTATCCACGTGTAGCCGGCACAAGGTAGGGAAATTCATATTTCTCTACTTTTAGAAGCCGCGAAGTCACGAAAATGGTCGCAGTGGCCAGAAGGAACATCTATTCATTTGGGAAAACAGCCAAGTAGCGGCAGTTTTCCCCTCAGAATTCATTCTAATCAAATCAATCAAATCAAATCATCTTCAATGTCCAGTCCTTTTAAAACCAGAAAAAAACCCAGAAAATTTCCTTTTGGTGCCCGCTCTGCACAGTATAAGAAAAGTGCAGAGCTGGTGACCAAGGGTCAGCAAAACAAGAGTTGCGCCCCCTTTCGCATGTAAATACGCACATAGAGACTCTAACCTTCTGAAGTCTCTCACGAAAGCGCCATCTCGTTATTACACAAACGGCCCCGCATACACGTGCGCAACATTAGCGAAATCTTCAGGTGAAGTTACTCTCGGTTTCCTGGGGTTGTTTGTCGTGGCACAGATGTTTTTTTCCACGCAGGTGGTCAGCTGATCTGAGACCGGATTTCGTCAGTCACCTGGATAAAAAGCCTAAACACCATAGATTCGACAGGCGCGTAGGCCCTTTTCGCAGATACCGTAGATTTAGAGAGCTATTCGTAAGGTCATGCACCCAGTACTTAACAAAGAGTCTGCCCCACTCTGGACAGCGGCTTATGAACGGTCGAGTGCCTTGACCTAGCTCTGGTTCTTTTTGACCCGACTGGTCAGTTAACCTCCTCAGTTCCTTTTCAGTTTCTCCAAACCGTGATGGCCACGGAGACAGACAGGAGAGAGTGTTTCTGCACTGATCTTGTTTCGAATTCGGATTGTACTTGTGTAAGGATTAGCACATTAATTTCCGTCTCAGGTGGTTAACAGAGCACATTTTCGTCTGACGCAGGTGTTTAGAAGAGCACATTTTAGTGTCATGTGTTCAGAAGAGTACATTTTCGTCTCAGGTGTTTAAAAGAGCACAATTTCGTCTCAGGTGTTTAAAAGAGCACAATTTCGTCTCATGTGTTTAGCGGAGCAGATTTTTGTCTCATGTGTTTAGACGAGTACATTGTCGTTTCAGGTGTTCAGAAGAGCACATTTTCGTCTCAGGTGTTTACAAGAGCAAATGTTCGTCTCATGTGTTCAAAAGAGCAAATGTTCGTCTCATGTGTTCAGAAGAGCAAATGTTCGTCTCGTGTGTTCAGAAGACCAAATGTTCGTCTCGTGTGTTCAGAAGAGCAAATGTTCATCCCAAATGTTTAGAGGAGAACATTTTCGTCTCAGGTGTTTAGAAGAGAAAAGTTTCGTCTCACGTGTATACAAGATCACATTTTCGTCTCACGTGTTCCGACAGAAGCAACACGTTGCCTGCTTAGTCAGTAATGGTGTTGCAAGGAAGTGTGAGTGTGTGAAAACTATGATGTGCTTAGAAGAGCACGTTTTCCTGTCAGGTGTTGAGAAGTTTTGCCTGCCTGGAGCTGCTGACCTATCAGACAGAATTTTTCCCGCACAGTGTTGCAAGGATGTGTGAGAATTTGCTTAGAAGAACACATTTCCGTCTCAGTTGTTTAGAAAAGATACACTTGCCTGTTCGGATTTTCTGATGTGGAGTCAAAGTTTACCCCGTACACAGAAATGGAGATCCTTTATGACTACGTAAGTATCGTTGTGGGTTTCTGTAATTTGGTTCGGACGACACCTTTTTGTTTTACACGTTCAGTCGCATTCTCCTAGTACAGCATATTATTACTGCCATTACTCTGGTCATGAGTTCCGATTCCCTGCAGGAAGTCAAACCTTTTACGCTAACTCTTTCCTCGTTGCTTCCATTGATATCGCCGGTGTGTGCTGGAGACAGAATTGAAACCCTCTGACAACCAACCTTCACGTAAACCGGCTAATTCCATCTTTGCTAAGCCAACTTAAGTTCTGGAACAGTTTCGCTCGTGAGTGTGCCTCTACGCTCGAAATACTCTGTCTTACTAATTAGCACAGCTCTTAACGCGGTACAATGTTGTTTGCACTTTGTCAGTGCGAGCGGCCAAGCATTCCAATTCTGCGCCTTTTGTTGTTACGCTACTCAAGTGCTGAGTGTGATCGCCGCGTTATTGAGTACACTTCTGCCGGCTCAGTGCCAGCATTACAGACGCTGTCACTGTCCAGGTGTCTAAGTGGTGTGATGATAGATTAGTGTACCACAGAAACACGGCTGAGAATGATCTGTGAGCGTAACAACGGTAGCAGTAACCCCTTTATGGGACAGTTCAAAACAGCGGTGTATGACAGCAACTCAGTTAAGCCGTCGCTGATTCGCGGGACTAACATCACTCTGACAGGTAACGCCGGTTTCTGACGTATGAAAAAAACCAGACGCGTTCGCCCGCGTAATCACAGGTGTTTTCACGTTCGATATAAAAAATGATAGTCCGCAGCGATTAAAGCGGCGATGCCTTTATCCGGACATCAGCAAGCCCCGGAGCGTAACTCGAGGCCTGTGTACTTTGCCAGGATGAGAGCAGTGAAGGAGGGGCTGGCGACACACTTCACGTGGGAGTAGGTATTTGCACGCCAGCGTAAGAGCGGCCCTCTTGTAACGCTGCTGTTTTGTCTGTCATTTGTCGCTCTATCTCTCTCACACTCCTCTCTCTCTCTCACGCACACCTGACCGTCTGTTATTCTCCTCCACACACGTTCATCTCGGCCGTGCACCGTAGAAATGAAGAGTGCGTCGTGGGGGGAGTGTTGATGTATGTAAATCAGCGACTGACATCGGGCGATGAGGCAAACCACGTTACGTGGAGAACATACGACAGTGCTGATTTCGTGGCTGTCTTGAAAGAAGTGCCTGTCGGCCTTTCAGTACTCGTCTTTTCAAGGATACTACCAGCTTCAACGTTGACTACAGCGCGATGTTGTCACTGTAGCCGTGTTTTAATTCCGTCTGTACTGTTACTTCAGGAGAGGAAAGTTCCCGCTCGTCTTCGCAAGGTATGACCATTTGGCAGTGTTATTCTGTGGCTGTCTTCAACAAGTGTCGGTCTTTCAAGGACTATACTGCGTTGTCGCTGTGCTCGTTTTTCTTCCGTAAACTGTCGCTTCAGGAAATCCCTTGCAAATTTCATGGCTTTGTTAGGTTTGACCATACGGTAGTGCTGATTTTGTGGCTTTCAACAAGTGTCGGTCTTTCAAGGACTATACTACTACTGTACCACTTTTAGCGTTGTCACTGTAACCGTTTTTCTTCCGTAAACTGTCGCTTCAGGAAATTCCTCGCAAATTTCATGGCTTTGTTAGGTTTGACCGAACGGTAGTGCTGATTTTGTGGCTGTCTTCAACAAGTGTCGGTCTTTCAAGGACTATACTACTACTGTACCACTTTTAGCGTTGTCACTGTAGCCGTTTTTCTTCCGTAACTGTTGCATCAGGAAATTCCTCGCAAATTTCACGGTAGTGCTATTTCGTGGCTGTCTTCAAGTGTCGGTCTTTCAAGGAGGATACCAGGGGAGCCGGGGTGGTCGAATGGTAGAGCGTTGGACTCTCAATGCTCGGGTCGTGAGTTCGAATCCCGCCGGCTGGGGCCAAATATTTGTGCTAGCCTTTTTTTCTCGTTGCCCCGTCTTTGATATCACCCTTATATGGTGGAAAAGGACGTTAAACTCCCAAACACCCACCCACCCTCAAGGAGGATACCACTGGGACGCTGAAAACTCTGCAACTGTGACAGAGTTGACTGTGCTTGCACGGTCGACTCTGTAATATTTTTTCACACTTCGGTAAGCTTTTTTATGTTGGGAGCTTACATCTTTAAGGGATACTATTGCTGCTGTACCATTTCCGACGCTGTCATCGTAGCAGTGTTTCCTTTCGTAACCTTTACTTCAGAAAAGGAAATTCCGCGCAGGTTTCTTGTCTTTGCGAGGTGTGTGTAGTTTAGTTTCCTTTTCCACACTAGCCTGTGAACGGAACACTTCACAGACATCACCACGTCGTGACCTAAAGTATGTCCTGCCTGGTTTAAACGTCTGCAATATCAAGAAAAAGTCGCAAACAATATGTTCAAAAGAGCTGTGCAAGATGCACAGTCAACTCTGTCACAGTTACAGAGTTTTCAGCGTCCCTGAAGGGGAGCCGGGGTGGTCGAATGGTAGAGCGTTGGACTTCTAATGCTCGGGTCGTGAGTTCGATCCCGGCTGGGGCCCAAATATTTGTGCTGGCTTTTTCATCGTTGCCCCGTCTTTGATATCACCCTATGTGGCGGAAAAGGACGTTAAACCCCCAAACACCCACCCACCCCACTCAGCGTCCCTGAAACCCCAATAAAAGCCAAGGGCAGCCTGATTTCACAGCTCAGTTTGCGTTCCGACACTGAGCGAGAAAGGTCGTGCAGCACTCAACACCCGCTAGACACTGAAGCGATGTGTCTCGCTCACTTATCAAAAGCACAACGATGTCACGGAAAACCCGCGCTGTGGTTTTATAAGGGTCTCGAAATCGCTGAAAACTCTGCAACTGTGACAGAGTTGCCTGCATAATGCACAGTCGAAAGAGTCGCAGCCAAAACACACACACACACACACACACACACACACACACACACACACACACACACACACACACACACACAATGTTTGCGGCTTTTTGCTGAGATTGCAGACCTTTAATGTGTGAGACACTTCGTTTCCCGCTGTACAAATTATGCAGTCACCTGCCTGTTTAACAGACCCGCTACACCCGACATGCAAGCTACGGGCACAGCCCTCCCTCGTTCATCCCTGTCACTTGAAATGCACAGGGGTTTAATTTCAAGTTCGCGCCAGTCGCTTTAGGACCGTGGTTTCCTCGCTGTGGTTTTGTGAACGATCTAGTTCGGATTGATGTGAAGGCTTTATGTCTTACTCTTGTTCGGGCGCTGCTGGGAGATTGCGTAAGCAAAAGTGAGCACAGTCAATTCAGGGCCCGTGGTTCTTGTTCTGCTGGTCTTGTGAGCTGTTCCGTTTGGATTTGACGTGAAGGCTTTATTTCTTGTTTGATCCGCTAGTTGGAGAATGTATAAATTGAGTTTGTCACCGGTGTTTGTTTCTTTGGTGACTTCGTTTGATCAGCACGATTTGATTTTCCATGGACCGTCTGCCAAGAACCTTCTAGCGGCCTTGCCAGATCAGCATAACATCTGTTTCTATCACTTTCAACAGTGTCTGTATTTCTGGTAGATTCAGGGCATGGACATGTCTTTTGGGCACATGTTGGTCAGTGATAGTATGTCGACCATCCTTACGACCATTCATATCCAGTTTTCGTAGTAAATGAACCAAACTGAGTTTTTCCCATGCCCGCGATGACCGTCCTATACACTTACCCATTTTTTTTTGGTAGTAAATGAACCAGAATGTGCTTTTCCCATAACCACGATCACCGTCCCAATTTTTGTAGTAACTGAGTGAACCAAATTGAGATTTTCCAACACCCACAGTGACCGTCATACATGTTGTACCCCACTTTCTTAGTAAATGAACCAAAATAAGCATTTCCCATTTCCAGTGATGACCAGCCTATATTCTTTTCCCAATTTTCGTAGTAAATGAACCAAAATGAGTGTTTCCCATAACCATTGACAACCGTCTTATATCCTTTACCCAGTTTTCACAGTAAATGAACCAAAATGAACATTTCCCATTCCCATTGATGACCGTCCTTTATTCTTTTTCCAGTTTTCATAGTAAGTGCCCCAAAATGAGTGATAACACACAGAGAACCCTGCCCGCTGTTGCGGTGGGGTTTACAGAAAAATCGTTGTGTGCGGCTTACGTGACTAAACCAACTAAGTAATAGGGATCTTCACTAACCCTTGCTTGTACTGTGGACTGGAACTTCGGCCCTCTGTGTGCGGAACGTGACCGGGCCATGTAGCACCTGACGATCCATTGTCGGATTGCGCTGGGATAAGGACTTTGTTCTCAAGCTTTTAGAATTTCCGTCGGAAGTAAAAACGCAAACACAGCAAAGACAGCGACTCCTTGGTCCCTTGCACGTATCTAACTAAAACCATTGATGTGGCTTTACTGAGAGAAGTTCTGTTTCAAACGTTTTGTCTCTGATGTCGTGTGGGTTGTCGGTGTGCGTGATGTGTTCTAGACACCGTCAGTTGTGTGAGGACAGTCTTTGTCATACTTGTCACGTGTCACACTAGTGTTCGAAAAAACAACCGTCAGTTGTGTGAGGACAGTCTTTGTCATACTTGTGACGTGTCACACTAGTGTTCGAAAAAACAACCGTCAGTTGTGTGAGGACAGTCTTTGTCATACTTGTCACGTGTCACACTAGTGTTCGAAAAAACAACCGTCAGTTGTGTGAGGACAGTCTTTGTCATACTGTCACTCTAGTGTTCGAAAAAACAACCGTCAGTTGTGTGAGGACAGTCTTTGTCATACTTGTCACGTGTCACTCTAGTGTTCGAAAAAACAACCGTCAGTTGTGTGAGGACAGTCTTTGTCATACTTGTCACGTGTCACACTAGTGTTCGAAAAAACAACCGTCAGTTGTGTGAGGACAGTCTTTGTCATACTTGTCACGTGTCACTCTAGTGTTCGAAAAAACAACCGTCAGTTGTGTGAGGACAGTCTTTGTCATACTTGTCACGTGTCACACTAGTGTTCGAAAAAACAACCGTCAGTTGTGTGCGGACAGTCTTTGTCATACTTGTCACGTGTCACACTAGTGTTCGAAAACAGCTCAAAATGCATAGTCTCATTTCCACCGTCTGGAGATGAGACGGTTGAAAATTTTGTTTGAGCACTGGCGGATGTTTCACAACCGCGACTTGATATCGTACAAGGGTGCGTCAATCAAGAATGAGAATACTTACTTTAGAAACCCTTTCAGCTTAGACCGTTCAATTGTTGTCTAATTATACATCGGATGTTGCTCTGTGCTGGCATTTTCTCGTTGTCCCGTCTTTGTTATCACCATTACGTGGTGGAAATGGACGTTAAACTCCCAAACGCCCACCCCAGCCTCGAACCAGCAGTATCATTGGTTTTGTATGAAGCAAAACGTTTCAAGGAAAATGTGAGCATTCTCATTCTTCGCTGATGCGCCCTCGATCGATAAAAGTTTAGCGCGACAAATGTACGTCATCACCATGTCTGTGGCGTCGCCATTGTGGTTCACCTGTTTTGAAACGCATTCGTATGAGCAAAGGATCTTCTCTTGATTGTGTTTGTATTCTGTTGTTGCAGGGGACGACCCTCACAGGTGAATCTAGCAACAAAGACACAGCCGCAGTGCCCGCTTCTAAACACGGTAAGCAGTCAAGTCATCGTGCCTTCATCCCTCTCTTGATAATAATCATGGCGATGATGATTAAAAAAAAAATATTTTTTTTTACTACTTTATTATCCCTTTCGGAAATTCGGGCTGCTTCCATCGGGGGGCTGCTTCCCCCCCGAGGGAAGCATGTCGTCGCGGTGCAGCGACACCCAATAAGTATCCTATTTTTCAAGTTTTGCTGGAGGAGGAAAGCCGGATAACTCGGAGACAAACCCCCGTTGAGCAGCCCGGTAGCCAGGCAAAACCGGTATCACTTATCACGAGCTCGACCTGGGCTCGAATTCACGCTTCATCGCAGTGGCAGCGGTGACGGCCGTTCTGTAGCGCAGCGGCTAAGTCCGACGTGCTACCTATTAGACCACCGCTGACCCCAATTTGGACTGCATTTGTGACGCGCTGTAACACTTCATGCACAGCATGCCAGTAGCTCGGGAGAGTGAAAGTGAAATTAACAAACAGGTGGTTCATTGTGTAGGTCATGCAAGACTTGGTGGAAGCCAGTTCTTTTCTGAAAGCATTTCGCAGAATCTTTGTTCAGAAATCCAGATATCTCTTCCAGATGGCAAAGAACGCCTTGAACCACCACCAGAACCTTCAGGATCCGTGTCAGACGACGACGCCTCCGGTCCTCCACCCCCGCCACCAGTGACGCGACCCCCACCACTACCACAACCACAACCTACCTCAGAAGAAGACGATCCAGACATGACGTCATCAGCATTCCTAGTCCTGAAGCCTCAGATCGACGCCATGTTGAGCGCCAAGGGGAAGCAACAGGACGGCCAAGGGAAGTCAGTCCAGAGGACTGTGAGCTTCAACGAGGACGACGACGGGACGGTGACCTTCCGCAAGATCTCGCATGGCGAGCAGCAGAACCGGATCGTCACCATCAAGTCCAAGAAGAGGAGGACCCCCAGCAACGCCAACGAGGAGATGAGGGACACCATCGTTGAGACCAACTTCCACTCGCCAGGTAAGTTAACTTGTTCTTCTGCTTCAAGGCACAATTTCCGAGGGTTGAGCTTTGAGCAAGGGAGATGCGTTTCGGCCATTTTCGACGCCTCTGGGCATGACACTGAAAAAGTCAGTAGCGTGATGGCGGGTTTGTGGGTGGGTATTTGGGAGTTTAACGTCCTTTTCCACCACGTAAGGGTGATATCAAAGACGGGGCGACGAGAAAAAGGCCAGCACAATATTTGGCCCCAGCCGGGATTCGAACTCACGACCCGAACATTGAAAGTCCAACCATTCAGCTGTCTTGACTCCCCACGGGCATGGTGGCATACATTTTGAAAGCTAGAGGGTTGAGATAGGTGTGGTATTTTTATAGTTTCGTTTTGCAAATAGAAAGCGGAAGCGAAAAGAAACGAGACTGACCTCTCTCGCCGTACTGGATTGGAAATTTTAAAATGAGGACAGCGTTTAAAAATTGCCTCAGCGTTCACTTGAGCTGTTACACAGCTAGTGTCCAGAATCGCTGCCTGTATTTTGGTCGTCTGACTTCAACTGAATCCGTGGATGTATTGGTATTTGTATCCTTTTTTGTCCCGCTACCGAAGTAAATGAAATTCGCACTGCAACTTAAAGAAAAATTCCGGTTCAAAGTTTAACGGAAGTCTCATTAAAAAAAAAAATCTCTTCAGGCGGCGCGCTGATCAAGGAGCGTGACGTCATCAGCTCCAAGAGGAAGATCACGCAGCGTGGCTCGAACTACTTCCAGCGGACGACGCAACACACACGTCGTATTCGTGACAAGGAGGGCAGCGAGACGATTGAACATGACGTCTGTGTGGAGAGCGACAATACTTCGTCATCTGACGGTCATTCTTGGGGCAACAGGACGTTTACAAAGGTACGTGGCTGGGGCCAAATATTTGTGCTTTTTCTTGTTGCCCCATCTCTGATATCACCCATACGTGGTGGACGTGTGACTCCCAAACACCCACCCACACTTACTGAGGCGCGAAGACGTTAGGTTAACCATCACAGTGGTATGGAAAACACAGGCTGCTTTCTTTTTATCCCCCTCCCCTCCTCTTCTACCCCTCCCCTTCCCAAAGGATGTGTGTGTGTGTGTGTGTGTGTGTGTGTGTGTGTGTGTGTGTGTGTGTGTGTGTGTGTGTGTATACGAAGACGAGACATCCCTCATGTATTGATCAGGATAATTTTTTTTAGTTATCTTTTTTTGTGTACACATGAATATTGACAGGGGTACAATTACATACAAGCACACAACGTACATACCAGACGGAAACATTAAACTAAAGCAAGCCAAGCCAGCAACAACAGCCAATCAGGATAATTCTGAACTGGTTTTGAGCCTTCACAACCGCGATCAGCACGCACAACATTAATTCCTGAGCATCAGAGGAATCCAATCCAACACCACAACATCCACAGCCGGACCAACTTCAACCACTAGACCCAAAACGCTCAGGTTTTCTTGCTTCCCCACGACGTGTATTGATTTCATATTTACTGTCCCTGCTTACCGTCAAGGTGACGTTGGACCAGGCCTCAGGCGAGCTTCCCAACGTTCTGGATGAACTTGGGAGTCTCCCTCAGCTGGAAGCCAAGAAGCCGCTGACCAGCACAGCGGGCAGGATGGACATGTCCAAGGCCAGCAGCGGTTACGGCAGCGTGTCCGGATCTGAGGAAGAGGACAAGGAAGGTTCTCCAACGGACGCCAAGCCGGCTAAACCTCTTGGTATGATGGATTTCGTGGAAACTTTGTTGAATTGTCCTATATCGCCAAGGCTTTATGACATTGTAGCGGCTTTTTCTATATACGTGTCTTCTGCTTTGTAAGCCCGGAGTGTGCCCGGAGCGGGTTGGGGCGTGTCTGATTGATACCCATTGAGGTCAGTGATTCCCTTATGTCATGACAAACCAAGTGATTTTGCTTATAGTGAGCCCGTTGACTCCCTTCCAGCGCAACCAGTGACTCCCCTTATATTGAATTCTTGACTGCCGTAACCCCTTGACTTCCTTTAGGAAACCCAGTGACTAACTAGCTGTCTCGTAGACTATTTGAAAATCTCTTTGATGTGTTTCTAGCCAAGCACACTCCCAAAGAATTATTTTTCTGCAGCTAGTTGGTTTTTGTCTCACCCAAAAGGAAAAGGAAATCTGAAAGTTTAGAAAAAGCGGATATTTTAATTTATGTCTGAACCGAAACGTGAGACGAAATAAGTGAGTAAACAAATGTGTGTTAAATATTTTGTAATGCACTTCTAAAATTACAACCAACCAACCAATCAACCAACCAACCAACGAAACAAACAAACAAAGAGTCCCAGGAACCACAATGTCCGACCATGTTTGCAGGCTTTCGGCCGCGAGCCGTTTTACAACGACAAAGCACTGTATTATCGGCTGGCGACATTTCCAGCGACAGTTCTAGCGACGATGACCACTCCAGCTGCGGTGTGTGCACACCGAGCCCTGTTCGAGTGCGATCGTTTCCATTCCTCGGCCGGCGTCGCATGTGTACGATTCTCATACCTTTGGCGTGTTGTGTGATAGTTGTCGTGTGATAACTCTTAGGAGCCCATGCAAAAATCGTAATTTTACTTGAAATTTTCAGCTCTCCAGGAGCCACTTCAAGCTACTATTATGCAATCTGCAGCGGTCTCGGGCTTAGCGGGGAAGGCCCACGCCTTGCGTAACAGTGGTTTGAAGTGGCTCCTACTGGTGTGCAGGGGCTTGTTCTTTTTAACTACTCGTATCGTATGGTGGGCACGGGGTGGTCTTACTCGGGCTCCTAAGAGATGAACGAATTTTTTTCCTTTCAGTTAATGATTCAGCTCTGATTGTCGTTGGAAACTGACGTATAACACCTACATCTTTTCGTGAATTTGTTCTTGTCATTAATTATTTCCTAACCGACTTTTTTTGTTTTGAGTGTGAGTTCGAAGCCCGGCTGGAGCGAAATATTTGTGCTGGCCTGTTTCTCGTTGCCCCGTCTTTGATATCACCCTTATCTGGTGGAAAAGGACGTGAAACTCCCAAACACCCACCCATTTTGTTTGAGTGTTGTGAAGTGTGTTGCCCAAAATTACACTTTTCGTGTTTTGCATGAGTGATGTAGTTTTGTTCACCTATTTTTTTTTAACGTTTGGTCTAATCTTATGGAAAAAAACTTGGATTACTTGATCTTCATTCAAAACACTCCTGCGTGTGAAAGCACACTTTAAAAACAAGAATGAATGTTCTAACTTTTTTACGATGTTTTGCATCCATTTACTTCACCAAACCATTACCGAGTGTCTAATCAATCCATGATACCCAAGAGAGTATTTTTGTCGTGTTTTCTGTAGTCAGGAGTAGTATTAATTTTATCATTAACTTTATGTAGCTGGTATTTTGGGCGCATGCGGCTGTAGTCATGTAGTGAAGACGGTAGCCTCTGTTATATCTCTTGCATTTCAGATTTGTCTCTTTGAACCTGTCTGTGGTGACGACAGAGAAAGTGTAAAGTTAAAGTCAATAGACTTTACACGATATTTGAAAGTCGTAAATGAAGATTCGTTGTCCACGCGAGAGTTTTTCAGCTTTTCATATCATAGGATGACAGGGACCAGTATGTTAGTTTTTCATGCAGATCGCGATGGCAGTTGGTGAACTGTGATGCAAATGCTGAAACCACCGCAACATGCCACGAACTATATTTTGATAAAGTTTTGGTATGTTTTAATAAACGATAAAAAGTGGTGAGGGCGGATGGACCGAGTTTTGGGAGCGTAAGCAAACACCATTGACGTCGGCTCACCGTATCATGCCGTTCATCCCGTTTCTCAGGCGCCCCAGAGATTATCGGCCCGTTGAAGGACGTCTCCGTCATGGAAGGGCAGGTGGCGCTGCTGGAGTGCTCGGTGATTGGCCAGCCTGTGCCGGAAGTGACGTGGTTCTGTGGGGACAAGGAGCTGTACTTGTCGGAAGAGCACTTCTCGGCGCACTTTGACCCGGTCTCCGGGAAGGCCTCGCTCACCATTCACGACGTCCTGCAGGAGGACGCGGCTGTGTACGTGTGTGTGTGTCGGAACCAGCACGGGGAAGCGGCCACGAGATGTTCCATTTCCGTCAAACGTGAGTTGGAATGATGTTCGCATGTTCTGCTACAGGTTTTCATTATCATCGTTATGATTCGTTTTGCTTCTGCTGTAGGCGTAGCTATAGCTGCGCAGTTTGTGTGGGGTGTTTGTAGCGGGGAATATGCTATGCGTTTGCTTCATTGTGTATCAGAGATGCTAGCCCCGTCCCGCTGCTCGTACACGTAGAATCCAGGGCCCGCATGTAAAACTCGAGGTTACTTTAACCCACGGCTACGGGCCTAACCCAGACTAGGATAAAAGAAACCCCAAAACAAAATTGAATAGAAAAAGGAAGCAAAGAAAGGAAGGAAAAAATCCTTCTATAACGGCGTACACACCATGGTGGAATGGACCCGCTTCCTGATTAAAATTAAAAACAACAAAAACTTTAACCCTAGAGCTAGTTTAGTTCGAGGTTAGACTTTAACCCTGGGCTAAAAGCCCTAACCTCGACTTTTACATGCGGGCCCAGCTTTTGTGTGAGACCATTGGTGGATTCCCCTTTTTGCTTATGAACGTGCTCGTGGATGGTCTGCCGTTTTACTTTTAAAAAAAGTGCTTGTATTTTCTGTAATCTTGTAAAAACAGTTGTAAACTGTCTGATGCATACCATGTCCATTCTGTTCTGCAAATCAATTAGAGAACAGTCCTCCTAAGTTACAACCTTGATCCGAGACGTTTTAAATAATTTCGGAATTATGGAACTGAAGAGAATGTTGGGAGGGGGTGGGGGATGTGTGTGTCTGTGTGTGTGTGGGGGGGGGGGGAGGGGTATGTCATACACTGACACTGGCGTTGCGAACTGACCTGAGGTGACATATGTAACGGTTGTATATATTTGAACTTTGATACGACGTTGCGCTGGTGAACTTCTCCGTTGATGAATAATAAAAAAAAAAAAATGCTGTCTGAACACATCTAAAGCAAAACAGGATGGACCGATGCCATAGTTACAAACCTTCCTGCTATTTCCCCTTTTTTTGTGCATTGTATCAGTATTACTTCCACCGCCTCTTTTCATCATCATCATTAGCTTGCTTTACGTCCTATGGCTTTTGGCCCTTAAGGACAAGTTGTTCCTGGCGTGTGTCTTTGGGCTGCTTGGCTAGGCGAGTGTCTTTGGGGTGTGTGAGGGCTGATTCGCTTAGCTTTGGTCAGCGTCAGAGGATCTCCGCTTGCGCCTCTTTTCTTGCACGCATACCGCTTATATAACGAGCGACTCCCCCCCCCCCCCTCCCTTTTAGCTAGCGAACCCCGCTTGCTTTGCATGCCAACGCTTGCCTTCCAGCGAAACCCGACAGCCCGCCCGTGTTCGTCGAACCTTTGCATGACGTCACAGTAGTGGAAGACCACTCTGTCAGCCTTCAGTGCGTGGTGACAGGGGCGTCCAGTGTGGCTTGGTATAAGGACGGAATTATTCAGAGACACTCGTCCGACTTCCGGCAGACGTTCGACGGGCGCGTGGCCCGCCTGGAAATCGGAGTAGTGTTTCTGGATGACGTGGGGATCTTCTCCTGCGTCGCCAGGAACGAGCTGGGAGAGGAGAGAACCTCTTGCAGGTTGAATGTAACAGGTGTGTTGATTGGTCGAACACAGTGGTTTTTGAGTCACGATCGTTGTGTGTCTC
Source organism: Batillaria attramentaria (assembly GCA_018292915.2). Classification (NCBI taxonomy): domain Eukaryota; kingdom Metazoa; phylum Mollusca; class Gastropoda; family Batillariidae; genus Batillaria; species Batillaria attramentaria. Next base: position 129,863 of record JACVVK020000008.1, on the reverse strand, counting down.
GTGCAGGTTAAATGTAACAGGCGTTTTGATTGGTCGAAAGGAAGTGGCATTTCCGTCACCGTACTAGAACTTTTCGTCGTTATTTAATTTCTATTTAATTTTGTGGGGGGTGGGGGGGGGGGGGGGTGTATATCAGTCGAAACACAGGTGGTAATTTTGTCAAGCATTGAAGATATTAGTGCTCGCAAAAGCACAACGAGCATGAGTGTGTTTGGTTCTTTTAACATGAACTAAATGACTGCTTTTCTAAAAGTTTTTTGTTACTTTTAACACGTACGCTTTATAGGTTCAACGATATGCTTTTCTTGTGTTTTACTCAAAGTTTTGGCTGGAGGTTTGATATTTGTTTCTGCTTGTGGTTTGCTTTTACGTATCCATGCTTCTAGTACTGCATTTTTTTGAATTGTTGTAGATGCTTGTAGTCCGTGCAGATGGCTTTTGTATATGAAAGGCTGCATTCCATATTTGTGTGTGTGTGTGTGTGTGCGTGCGTGCGTGCGTGTGTGCGTGCGTGTGTGCGTGTGTGTGTGTGTGTGTGTGTGTGTGTGTGTGTGTGTGTGTGTGTGTGTGTGTGTGTGTTCGTGCGTGCCTGCGTATGATATTTACGTACGTAAAAAAACAAAACAAAATATAAAAAAACAACAACACAACAAACCTTGAGTTTCAAAAGAACTCCACAGTCTGTTCCGAATACCACACAGACACCCCAGCCCCGACATGATAAGCAGTTGCCATGTTCGAACAAGGCCGAAGTGGACCACAGAAACCGCCATAAACAACACGGTGCTTGATGCAGACCTCAGATAATAGACCCTCAGGCCGCCGTTTTGTAGTCCGTGCATTATCTACCATCGTCTCAAGAACGGTCGTAAAACTGATAGATCGCCCAGTAAGTCAATAAGGACCCGCAAAGTTTTTGTCTCCGCATTGATATACAACGCGTTCTTCGGAAAATTTACATTTGAAGCTTTGTGTAGTGCCCGTGAGATGAGAAGCGAAGAGCCTCAAGTAATAATATTTGCAGACGAGGTGTACTTAACCTTTTTTTGCTGGAGGTACAAAAAAAAAAGCATCGTAAATAATGTCGAGCTTGCCATTCTTTTCTTATGAAGACGCGACAGGTCCTTGTTTGCACCAATATTCCGTTTTACGATTTGGATACAGTCACTGGCGATTGTGAAACAACTGTTGGATATAGAAGAAACCAATACTACTGTGAATTGTATGGAATAAGTTTGTGATTGTGTGTATACAAATGATATGTCAATCCTAAACTTTTTTGTGAAATGATAATTGGCATAAAGTAATACCAGAGACAGATATAGAGATATAGGAAGCAAAGGCGCTTTTGGAAATATACGAGGATACGGCACTTCTGACTTGAAATCCTCCATAAATAACGATTTGCTGTCCAAATGGCCGGTTTACTCCACAATGTAAGGTACTTGGAAACGTAATTGGGTGATTTTTTTTTTTTGGAGGGGGGGGGGGGGGTAGCAAAAAGTCCGAGTAAGTCAGTATTTGAAACTGTATTTTTCTTGGAAGTGCAGAATAGCGAATTTCGAAATTTGATATTACAACTTTGAAGTCTATCATCAGTTTTTTTGGGGGGCAACAATGCTTGATTCCCATGGTTGAATACCTAGTTTCAACAATTTCAGACGCTTAGGAAGGCAATTGGAGGGCTTAGAGGTGTGTTATTTGAAATGTAAACAGCAACCTGGTTCCTAGGGTAGCAAAGGATGTAAACAGCTGCAAGAGCCAGCTTCTTATATCTCTCTCGATGTATGTCTCTGGTGATACGCAACTTCCTTTGCACAATGGCTTAACTTTTGAGAGACTTTCTCTAGAGGGTGTATAAATGACTATTTTAAGTTGATTTCATTCATTACATGACACAGTTGTATGTTGTTTTAGCTTATAGTAACCGTTTTATTTGCATTCAATTTTCCCTTAGAGGTTAAACTGCGCGTTTCAGCAGGTTCGTAAGTGACCCTATGATAATTTACGACACCGCAGGTATTTCAGTCACAGTACTTGCGCAGAAAGTTTGATTTAGTCCTTCGCAAACTATCGCCGACTGATACTCACTCTTTGATCCCCCCCTACCCTTCCCCCCTCCCCTACCCCCTCCCCTACCCCCCTTTATTCTCACCCTCACAGCCTGTACGTCCGAGACAACCGTCGTGCCAATGTTCCTCACCAACTGCCCAGCAAGACAGTCAGCGACGGAGACGTCCTCCTCTTGGAGTGCGATATCATCGGGTCCCCGGAGCCGGACATCGAGTGGCTGTTCGAGGGACGACGGTTGTCGGACACGACGCTGAGCTTCTCCACGTCTTACGACGGTCGGGTAGCCAGGCTACAGGTGGACGGCTTCACGGCTGGCGATGACGGGGTGTACGAGTGCGTGGCGGAGAACTCCGCTGGGAGGGTGTCCATGGACGCTAGGGTTTCTTTGCGCGGTGAGTGTGTCCACGGCGTGACGTTCAGAGAGAAAGAAAAGAGGGGTGGGAGGAGAACAGTAAGATAGACAAGCAGAAAGAAAGAAAAAGAAAATAGATTGTGGCAGAGGACTCTGCTGGCAGTCGCCGGGGTTACATTGCATGGTGAGTTTGTTCACGGCGTGACGTCCAGAAAGAAAGAAAGGAGGGGTGGAAGGAAGACAGAAAGATAGACAGGTAGAAAGAAAGAAAAAGAAAATAAGATTGTGACAGAGGACTCTACTGGCAGAGCGCCAGGGTTACATTGCATGGTGAGTTTGTTCACGGTGTGACATTCAGAAAGAAAGAACGAAAGAAAGGAGGGGAGGTAGGAAGACAAAAAGACAGATAAAAAGAAAGAAAAAGAAAATAGATTCAGTGTGGCAGAAGACTCTGCTGGCAGGGCGCCATGATTATATTGCATGGTGAGTTTGTCCACGCCACAGGCGAAAGCAAGAGCCCCCCCCCCCCCCCCAGAAAAAGAAAAAAAAATGAACACAAACAAACAAACAAACAAACAAACAAGAGAGAAAAAAAAAGACCCCCCCCCCCAAAAAAAAAAAAAAAAAAAAGACAGAAAGGAAGGAAGAAAGAAAGAAAAAAAAGAAAAAATAGACCCCCCAAAAAAGAAAAGAAAAGAAGACAGACAGGAAAAAAGGAAGGAAGAAAGAAAGAGAAAGAAATCAAAGAAAGACAGCAAAGAAAGAAAGCAAAGAAAGAAAGAAAGAAAAGAAAGAAAGAAAAGAAAAGGTTGTTACGAAGACCGTGCCTCACCTGGCATGGACGCCAGTATTTCATTAATGGAATGTTAATTCTTTCCTATCTTCCCATTTCAGTGAAAAACAAACCTCCAGCGTTTTCCTCCGGACCTCAAGACGTCACAGTAGAAGTCGGCAAGAACGTCATCCTGAAGTGTGACGTCACGGGCACGCCCAGCCCGTCCATTTTCTGGAGGCGTAACGGTTTGATCGTGGCCGACACGCCTGACTTCGTCCAGTCACACTCCAATGGCGTCGCGCGCCTCGAGATCATGGGGGTGAAGGAAAAACATGGCGGACAGTACGAGTGCGTGGCCAAGAACGAGGCTGGTGACGCAGTGTGCTCTTGCAAGGTCACGGTCACCGTGCCAAAACGTAAGCATTGCTTCTGGTTCGGGCTGTGATGGCGTTAGCTGTTTTAACTGACACCTGGATTGTTGGTTGTTATGTAATATGTGTTGTGTTTCGATATATGCACCAGCTTGGTTTCATTACGAGAGAACGTAAGTCAGTTTCCTTTCGATATTGTTGTTTTCTGGCCCGAAATGTAACGCAAACTCCCCCTCCCCCTACCCCCTCCCTGGGATAGCCCAGTGGTAGAGCGTTGGACTTTCAATGCTCAGGTCGTGAGTTCGAATCCCGGTTAGGGTCAAATTTTTGCGCTTGCGCCTTTCTCGTTGGCCCGCTTTGATGTCAACCATACGTGGTCAAAAAGGGCGTTAAACTCTCCCCCCCCCCCCCTCAACCGCTCCGGGATACTCCCCCCCCCCCTCAAACAAGAGGGAAAAAACCCACAATACACGTGTGTAACCAGTGCCTGTATGTTTTGTTTTTAAAATAATATTTTGTATCCACAATTTGTCTTTTAGCCAAAGCTTCCAAAGTATACCACTGTTTTTAATGGCTGCATTTGTCTATCATACTTTACTAGTTCGCATTTTGATGTTGTTTGCTTGGTTTTATTTTGTTCGTTGTTGTTGTTGTTATTTACCTTATAACCGCCATCATTTTGTTGTCACAGCTGTAGAACAACCACCACCACTACCTCAGCAACAACAGACAGCAACACCACCACCGCCAGTCTTCACCCGCAGGTCCTTCAAGAAACTCTCCGAGCCGCACGCCACCGACATCATCAGCGCCGTGCTGCGGTCCGCGGAGAAGAAGACGGGCGTCCAGAGGGCGCAGAGTTTCTCCCCGAGGTCCGCGCCCTTCAGGGAGACCCCGAGCCCCATCCGCTCCTTCTCAGTCACTCACCACGGCGACGCGCCCAGGACTCTAGCGGTAGCTGACGAAGAGCCTGCGCAGGCTCAAGAACCGGATGTTGCTAGTGGTGTTGTGAGTAAAGACGTTTCTGAGGTGAGGAAGGACGTTTCTGAGGTGAGGAGAGACGTTTCTGAGGTGAGAAAGGACGTTTCTGAGGCCAAGAAGGACATTTCTGAAACGCTGAGCGGGTTGGGCCGATCGGTGGACAGGAGTTCAGGTGCCAGTGCTGTTGTGAACGGGTCGGCTACTGCAACCTCTGCTGTTGCTTCTGCGGCGCCGGTCGGCCGCTACACGGTTCAGTGGACAAACCCCGACGGGACCGTGACTTTGGACGATCAGGGGACTAAGCCACCGACATTAACGGATTCGCGTGTGAAAACGGACACACCTTCCCGCCCCGCCCCATCCCCCTTCGCGGCAGATAAGTCGATGTCGTCGTCCTCCTCCCCCACTACCTCAGCCGCATCAAACACATCGCAGAATCTCATCACGAGCAGCAGAGATGGCGACAGAGATAGAGACTCATCGATCACGAGGAAGTTCTCAGCGCCAGTGAAACCGGGGGCGGTCGTAGGGGGCATGGCGCCGGGTAGTGACAGGCTGTCGTCGCCTGACCGGAAAATCTCGGAGCCAGCTAAGCCCCCGTTACAGCAGCAGCGGCCGTCAAAAGCGGAGTCGCCCCGGTCACTGGTCAGTCAGCTTCGGGATAAGTTCTCCAGGGGAGAGGACTCATCCGAGAGAGCTGGTGGCAGTGCGGGTAGCGGTATTCGCCGCTGGCATTCCATGCCGCTCAAGCAAGAGAGGCCTGCAGTCGTCAAGGTAAGGGAGGCAACAGCGGTTTATGATTATGACTCTGTCTGTCTGTCTGTCTGTCTGTCTGTCTGTCTCTCTCTCTCTCGTCTCTGTGTGTCTGTCTGTCTGTCTGTCTGTCTGTCTCTCTCTCCTCCTTGTCTCTGTCTCTGCCTGTAATAAATGTTTCATCGTCGTTGTCATCATCATCATCATCATCATCTGTCTCCCTCTGCAGCTGGCTGTCAGTGTATCTGCAATTTTTTTTTCTTTTCTGTAGTTCAGCGGCAACGGAAAGCTGGAAATGGTACCCGTACAGAAATAATTTTTATTGTCGTTGTTATTGTTGTTGTCATTGTCTCACTTCCGTTGTAATTCAAGTCTCTTTCGTTGTAGTCAGTCTGTCGGGTCGCCTGTCTCAGTGTCTGTCTGTCGGTTGGTCGTTTGATTTTTCCTCTGTCTCTCTCCGTTTGTACTTGGTGTTACACCAAGTTATGGTCTTGTCCGCCGACTGAAAGCTTACGCCTCTTATTGTTTCTCGTGCGTGTGTGCCGTGTGGTGGGGGAGGTGGGAAAGAGGAGGGGGGGGGGGCGCAAAGGAGCAGACACCCTGAAGAAATAAATCCGGTAGTGATTTATCGCCGCATGATGATACCAGGGTTGCCGTGCGGCAATACAGATTCCTTTCCCTCGCCGCGCTAACAAAGAAACAGTCTGGAAGCGCCAAAGTAACATGCGAGGCTAATGATAAGTTGTACGTCTCACAGCCTCTCGCGCTGCTGCCAGCTATTGTCAGCTCCTCTCCTCAGCGAATTTTCTACGAGTCTGGATAAATAGGTGCATTCCTGAATACCTGACTTTTACCTACCTTTCCTTCCGGCCCCGTCTGCTGTGTCTGCGCTTTTCATAGCTCCTCTTCAATCTCGATTACTGTTAGGTTAGTGAGGCTGAGTTCGTCCAGTTTACCTGTGCTAATAACTGTACAAGACATAAACTGATATAATTATAGAAATGCGCATTGTAAACATGCAAATGAATAAAGTGAAAACGGAAAACTGGGAAAATGGTGAAGGGAGGACAAAAAAAAAGAAAGAAAAAAACCCCAACAAAAAACAGAAAAACGGAAAAAAAAAAAATATAAAAAAAGGGAAGAAAAGAAGGGGGAAAAACCCACATAAGAATGTTAGGAAACCAAAACTGATGCACAAAGGCTGCACATCCTGCACACGAAAGTCCAGTGACTTGATTGACCAGTCGTTGATTTTCTTAAACCATTTTATGAATGCGGCTGTGGCGAGCTGACTGACAAAATGTTGCCAGGTATGTCAATGAGACTACGATTTTGTTGTGCAATTCTGGCATTTCTGGCCCTGTAATTAATGTACTTAGGGATTTTAGCTCGGGTTAGAGTCTAAGCTCGAACTAAACTAGCTCTAGGGTTTTGTTTTTTTTCCTATCAGGAAGCAGGTCCATTCCACCATGGTGCCTGAGCCGTTAGAGAAGGAATTTTTTCTTCCGGCTTTCTTCGCTTCCTTTTTTAATTTAATTTTGTTTTGGGGTTTCTTTTGTCCTAGTCTGGGTTAGGCCCGTAGCCGTGGGTTAAATTAACCTCGAGTTTTACATGCGGGCCCTGATTGTTTGTTTCCGGTTTTGCATTCAGTCACGGTTTGTGGAATCATACACGTATTGCGCGAAGTTTAGAGAGGGCGAACTTGAACTACTGGTATGCAGGTCAAGCATAGGTTTCTTCAAGAAATGAGTATAGTAACTGACCCAACGCTACACTCCGTCACGCTCCCTCCGGTGTTCAGCTGACACTCTTACCCGGCTCAGAATTCACCGCACTAAACTTTCTACTGTTGGCTCTCGAACCTTCTCTTACGCTGGGATTCCCTCCCTCATTCTCTCCGTCAGTCGCCCTCCCTTGAAACTTTCGACAAGACTCTTAAAACCCATCTGTTTTCATCCCTGAACATTATTTAGCTGTTTGCATCGTGTGGAAGTACGTGTCGTTTCGCCTAGGCCCTGATCTTATCGCTCTGTGTATCATTTTGTATATATTTCTTCCTTGTAACGTGTTATTTTATTTTAAAGCGCTCATGTTATGTATGATTAGGTTACAGCGCTGCATAAGTGTGCTCATTATCATTATTACATGATGTGTATTATTGACCAGCCTTGTTCGAACCATCCGTATGTGGTGGAAACGGACGTTAACCACCCCCTTGTTCGAACCATCATAATTTATTGTTGATTAGCACACTAGTTTGTTAGAAACACCGGGTATCCAAGGGCAGTGGCTGCAGCCCCAGGTTGCTGAAGGTCACAGGCGTCATGCAGTATTTCCGGTGCGGTTCCTTGCAAGTTGTGCAGCAGTACTGACGTGAATAGCTGTAAGGAGTTCCTATAATAGGTCTTCCCGGTAATTAGACGTTGCATCAGTTACGTGCAAACGCAGGTGTGTGTTGCACAGAGCGGATTGGTACAGTACCTAGTGTGTGCGTGCGTGCGTGCGTGCGTGCGTGGCGTAGCTGAAGGCCAGCTTTATTCCATCATAGAAGTTTTTATTTCTGGAGACATTCGTTTACACTGCCTGTAATCAGACTTAACTTAACTGGTAATTGATGTCTCCGTTGAGTGAACCCTATAGTCAGTGCTTCTCAGTGCAAATCGCAAATCGCTCATCACGATGCGAGAAAGAGAGAGAGAGGGTGAGTGGGTGGGTGTTTGGGGGTTTAACGTCCTTTTCCACCACATACGGGTGATATCAAAGACGGGGCAAGAGAGAGAGAGAGAGAGGGAGAGAGGGGGGGGGGGTATGTCGGGTGTTTTAAAGCATTTTTTTTCTTTTGTACACCGCAAGGGCAATTTCAGGGGACACTTGAAGAAGATCTGTTCAAATCAGTTTGGGCTCTGAAGAGGGGGGAGGGGGGGGGGGGCAGAGAGAGAGAGAGAGAGAGATTACCACAGCCTACAATATCGCCAATCCTAATAATTGCCTGAACTTACGATGGCCGGGTGGTTGCGTAAAGTGTCTGCCGGCTCCTACTTATCACTGATAACATGGTGGTTGTTAAGATTCCTCTGGCTCAGATGTTGCATGGTTTCCGTGCGAACAACTTGACCTACGTTATGTCAGTATTACACTGCACAAGATCCTAACAGCATAATCTGTACCTACATAAAATGGACAATGAAGATTATTATTATTATTATTATTATTACATGCATCTACACGGAGAGTGGTTCTTACCTCGCCAAACACAAAACACAAAAAACAAAGTACAACAATAAAACCAAGGAAACAAACAACCCAAAATAGAACCCTCCCAACAACAACAACAACAAAAATAAAACAAAACACCCGTTAAAAAAAAACCAAAAACCCCCCAAGAACCAACCGAACAAAAACAAAACATAAAAACCCAAAACAAAATTAAAAAAGCAACAAAAACAACAACAGACAAAAACACAAGCAACGTCATCATCATCATCAACAACAACAACAACAGCAAGACACAAAACAAAACAAAAACAACAAAAAACAAACCAATTAACCAACCAACCAATCAACCAGCCAACCAACCAACCAACAATCAAACAAACAAACAAACAGTACTTGAGGCACTTGGGCTGTGGTTGGTCGAGTCTGGTGGCTACCCTTGCGTGTACGTGTGCTATACTTCTAATAACGTATGTGTAGTATACTACCTCAGTATTCCCTGACGAACCATCCCCTTTCCCGACTGATTGTCCAGGGGCCTGTCTTTCGACACTACTGTAATTGTTTCGGCGCCCTCCCCTCCCCCCTTCCCGTCTCTGTTTTTCTTCATCTACTTTGCGTTTGTCGGGACAGAATTTTGCGTGCATCATTGAGAAAGAATAATGGGGCAAACATAGGTGTACGTTTCCTCGTTTCCATGGCGACGGCTGTGGGTGAGGCTAAAAATAGCGCGGCCGGCTGGCGGGGGCATCCCATGTTTGGGTGCTGACGTCTGCTTTGAAGGGGTCGGCGTGAAGTGTTGGGGCCTACAGGTGAGGGGAAAGAGGCTGGCACTGGCGTGGTTTGGGTAATCAGTCTAACAATCAAAGATTCCAAGATAAAAACAAAACTGACGAGTAAAACGGCGCATTCATCATCATCATCATCATCATCATCAGCAGTATCAACAACATTAAGGAAAGCTCCGAGATCAGTGCAAACCAAGACTTAAGATACGCACACGGCAGTCACCGTCATTTCTTCTGATCGCCTTAATTCGCCGTATCAGTGTTGTTGTTTCTGTTGTTGTCGTCAAGATTCTATGGAGAATTTCTTTGAAACGCGTTTATGAGATAACTGAACTGTTCTTGTTGAGGAAAGTACGTCAGTCAGTGTGTGTGTGTCAGGTGGAGGTGGGTGGGGCGGGCCGGGGGCGGAAATTTGTACAGACCCCGGCCTGTGGTGGACTGAAGACATAAAACCTGCCTCAGAACGCTCACCTAGTTCTGATTGCTATTTGTTTTCTACGCTTTTTTTCTGTAATCGAGAGTTAACTAAATTAGTATGAAGGTGCAGCGTCTCCGCCTGCGTGTCCTATGTTTCCACTGCCCCGTAGACCAGTTTACATTATTTCAGTGTCCAACGTTACATTTGTGTTTTGTTTTTTTCACGTAGTGCAGGCACACTTAGACGCGAATCAGTCTTTGCTGCTTGCGCGGCGTTACGCCTTAAAAACTCACCCACTCACTCACTCACTCTCGAGGCAACGCATGTCGGGATAAAACACTAAACCTGTAGCAAAGACGTACGAATCACATGGCGCATGTGTTGTTCAGTTGTCTAAATCTTTATTGCTTTTCCAGGATGCGTGGCAGTCTGGGAGACATGCCTGTTTAAACTGGAAAATTTAAAAGAGAAAAACAGGATTTGTTTTTTGTTTTTTTTAAAAGCGGGTATAATTGCTTCTGTGATTCAGAGGTAATTTTGTGGTTTGGAAATACTGCACAAGTGAATCACGCAAACCTCAGACCTGGAGCGGCAGACATTCAGTTCTCTTCGTCCTAATGATCACTCAGTGAAACCGGCAATGACTTTAGAGACACGGGTACATCAGTTTTGGTTTCCATGGACCAATCTCAACCCCTCACTGAACTCAGTGGGGGATATGCTTAGGTTCAACAAAAGTGTTTGATCAGTGCCAGAGTCTCAGTTGCGGAGTTTAGCACAGAGGGAGTCGAAATAGCCTAGACAGCCTGTAGAGCTCTGGACGGTCTAGGCCGCTTGGGTCGTGAGTTTGAATCCGGGCCTAGCTGCTGCGGAACCAAAGCAACTTTGAGTCGGACTGATTTTGTTTCAGTCTCCAGTTGTCCTGTCCGTTATATAACACTGACTGTGGTCGAAAAGAACATTTGAACCTCCCACCTCCCACCCCCTCACCCCCACCCCCACCCCCTCACCTCCAATACCGCCCAGCAAGCAGACACCATGAGCAATGTCTCGCCATAAATGCCGGCACATTTCCTGTGAGGTCCTGACTGAAAACCAGCAAACCTCGCATTCCCATGTTGCAGACAAACACGCCGCGATCTTGGACTGACACGGCAACTTAAAAACAAAAAACAAAAAACAAAACATGATCAGTTTTACTGGACGCGGCGGCCGCCCTGCGAACCGCACAGCTCCGCATGCAGCCACAGTTAAACAGGTAGTAAACAGTTTATCTGGCGATCCCGTAACTCCGTCAGATGGCCAGGTATCGGCCACGTGGTACGGCACCAGCTGGGGGATTGGCCAAGCGGTGTCCACATGAACTTTCACTATCGTCAGAAGTGTTGTTCTGCTCTTTGCTTTGGTAAGGGGTAGGAGAAGGTAACTGATGCGAAGAGGGGACGGAGGGACGGGATGTCGGTCAGACGTTGTCAGGTTGGCGTGTGGTATCAAGAGCAACTGACAGAGCAACACTACTCGTCAACAACAACAACAACAACAACAACAACAACAACAAAAATCGACCTCTTTCTCAGAAACGGAAACAAATTAATATCAAAACAGAGACAGTAAGAAACAAAGAAACCTTCAGAAAGCAACAACAGAAACCCCCAAACCAATCAAACAGTACAACAAAAACAACAAACAAACATGTTTATTTAATCATTTTGCCAACCCCCCCCCAAAAAAAACAAACAAACAAACAAACAAACAAACAAAAAACAAAAAACCCAACAACAACCAAAAAACAAAACACTGAACATAATATTATAGTGTTCCGCTGCCAATTTCATTCTTGAAAAAAATCTGCATTTTTCAATGTCTTGGAATGCAATGCAGTTCAATATAATGTATATATACATTTAATTTGGGTTAAAATATTCTTCAAATCATAGTTCTTCAGTGCAGCATAGGAAAAGCGAAAAGTACCACAACTTCAGTTCTCCGCATACTGCACAGTGGGGAGCCGGGATAGCAGAACGGTAGAGCGTTGGTATTTCAATACTTGGGTCGTGAGTTCGAATCCCGGCCGCGAGGGCCGAACGTTTGTTTTAGCCTTTTTCTCGTTGCCCCGTCTTTAATATATCACCCTTGTGGTGAAAGAGGGCGTTAAACTCCCAAAAACCCACCCCACCCACCCACTCTCCCGCATACTGCATAGATCTAAGATGAAAGGGTGGGTGAGTGTCTGGGAGTTTAACGTCCTTTTCCACCACTGACACCGGCATGGGTGATAACAAAGACGGGGCAACGAGAAAAAGGCCAGCACAAAATATTTGGCCCCAGCCGGGATTCGAACTCTCGACCCGAGTATCGAAAGTCCAAGTAGCTCTACCATTCGGCTGCCCCGGCTCCCCGACCTAAGATGAATAAAGCCCGCTATGTTTTCTTCATTTTCGTGGTAGGTAAGAACACAGATGAGCCGTGCTATGGTTTCATGATTATCGGAAGTGAGATTTTCATGGCAAAGGGGGGAAAAAAAAAACCCAAGATGAGGCGCCAACAGTTTTGGCAAGTTTCTGTATGGGCTCTTTCGCTGTTTCTGACGTTCTGTTATTCGTGCGGCTTCAGTAGGCACCGACGTTAACGTTTTCCACTTTGCGCACACGGACACACCATGCACATCGCGTAACAATCTCTCGCACCTGGTTGCCACATAGCAACAACACGAACACGTGGAGGTTGGTGGAAGTATGTAGGACCGTCAGTGAACGCTGTTCCCTCCCAGTGTCTGCTGATAGGAAGCGGGTTTGCCAAGTTAGTCGCGTGTGTGTGCCGCGTGTGTGTGTGTGTGTGTGTGTGTGTGTGTGTGTGTGTGTGTGTGTGTGTGTGTGTGTCAGTGTGTAAGAAGGGGCAAGACACTGTACAGGCCACGACTGATTCATCGTTTGTCACAATCTGTATAATCAAATAATTAATGGGCCACTATATACAGTTCTCATCCCTCAGAATTCAAGTGCATGGATGGTGCGCTCGGAGGCGGCGAGACATACATTTTAACCTACGCTGTAAATCCCTTGGCACTTTTATGATCAGCTGCTCTCTCTCTCTCTCTCTCTCTCTCTCTCTGTGTGTGTGTGTGTGTGTGTGTGTGTGTGTGTGTGTGTGTGTGTGTGTGTGTGTGTGTGAGTGAGTGTGGCGTTATTTTGTTTTTGCACCCCCACCTGTACACACACACACACACACACACACACACACACACACACACACACACACTCTCTCTCTCTCTCTCTCTCTCTCTCTCACGGCTGTCTCTCCTATGATCACTCACTCACTGCTTATACACCTTCGCCTCACCTTCCAGCGACTATCCGCCTCTCCTCTACCTTTCCACAACCCCCATTATTCAGCCATGCAGCTCGATATCTCTAGCGCCACAATAAATAATCAGTTTATCCGCTGAGGTGCACAGGATGCCAGCAAAATACCGGGAGAGAAAAACACACAGAAAGAACGGGGTTGTTGACACTTGTAGTGCAGATTCTGTAGGCTAATGCACGGCTTAGGTGCGAAGGCCCGATCGCGCTGATTAGGGGGGGGGGGGGGGGGGGAGGGGGGGGAGGGAACTCATCTGATGGAAGTCGGGTAGGTGGAAGCAGAGATAGCCTCTGGCTTCTTTCTTTTTCTCGCTGTGTGTTTTCGTGTTGGTCCTGGCTTCTGTTCTGATAGTGGGCGCCGAGTTGGAGAGGAGGGGGGTTTGTGGATTAAGAGAGAGAGAGAGAGAGAGAGAGAGAGAGAGAGAGAGAGAGAGAGAGAGAGAGAGAGAATTATTCTTTGTTCTTAGGCCATGGACCTATTGACAGTTCGGTTCGGGAGCTGTTTCCAGCAGAGCAGCACATGGAACTACAGAGAAAACAATTATGGAATATACTGATCGAATAATTACACAGGTTCAGTCGTTTACACCTGCAAAGAAAACGTCTGTACTGTTGATGCGTTCTTACGTATATCAGTCAATGCAATGTTCATCATCAACAACAACAACAACAGTTACTACAATACTAGTGGTGCTGCCTCTTGGCGAAGCTTAAAGCTGTAATAAATCAGAAAATGGTTCAAAATGTTTGAAGGATATCACTGAGAGAGAGAGAGAGAGAGTTTGGGTGTTCAACGTCCTTTTCCACCACATGAGGGTGATATCAAAGACGGGGCAATGAGAGAGAGAGAGAGAGAGAGAGAGAGTCCCTTCATTGCACACACACCCTCCCTCAACCCCCTCTCCCCCCCCCCCCCCCCCCCAACCAAAATACCTGATGTAAAGTATACACTTTCCCTCCCTCCGGTACTGTCGGTTGGTCACCTAAACTGACGACATCCGTCTTTAATTGATTGGTTTGATCGCTCATGATTGAAATTCGACTTCCGCATTCATTGACCCAATTGGTGATTGGTCATGTGATCGGTCGATATCGATCAGCTCGTTAATGAAAGCGATGGTGGATTACCCGCCCTGATTATTGTTCAAGCAGGAGCTTGTGCGGTCGTTGTTGCTTTATTGCCCCTGGAGGAGACAGCCCAGTCTTTATTGCGTTACTTTATTGATTATTTGATCAACCGGTTTGGTCGATTGCTGAAAATCTTCAGTATTGCGAACACTGGTTTTCATTATGCCGGTGTAGCAGTCCAGATGATGCCCGCCTGGAGTATACCCCCGTATAAACTGGCCTAGCCCAGACTATACCCCGGGGTGTACTCTGGCCTAGGCCCGTTTAACCCTCTCCTGTCCACTTTAACCCCCTACCACGGACGACCAGAGAGAGAAAGAGAAACGTACACGCGAATGGCCGTGTACAAACACTTTAGTGAACTCTGTTCACAGGTGGGTATATTCCGGGCAGGAGGGGGTGAATCCGGCCTGGGCTGATCTATACCCAGGGGGTTGAACCGGCCTAGGCTACTTTATACCCCAGGGTATAAAGTAGCCAGGGGTATACTCCGGCCTGTTACACCGGCACACTGCACGGTTTGGCGATGGAGACTGTGAGTCCAGGATGGGGAAAAAGTGGGTTGGGGGTTGTTGCTGTTGATGATATTGGCAGGTGCGCAGCGGTGTTTGAACTACTTCTGGTACGGTGACGTCAGGTGTGAAACAGGTGTCACTGTTTTCTGCGTCAATGCCGCAACGGAGGCGAGTCAATTTACGTGTTCATCTTTTTTTTTCAGTTCTCAAGCTTTTTGGATTTGTTTTCAACTTCATAATTATAAAAGTACAAATTTCAAACAAACTTTTTTTTTCCCCAACGAGAAACACGCATGTCACTGTATTCTGCGTCACTGCCACAACGGATGCGAGTCAATTTACCGGCTTATTTTAGCAAAGACTCCTTACACGGCACCGGATGAACAAACATCGAACACGACCAAACACCCGGTTTTGCCTTGTCCGAGTTCCTCGTGTGAGAATCGACAGCCACCACGTGTCTCCACTCTGTTTCAGGTTTTGTTGTTGTTGTTGTTGTTGTTTTTTTTTTTGGGGGGGGGGGGGACTAAAACGTCTCCCTTGAAACATGAGCCCTAAGATCTCTAGTCAGTGCGGCAAAGGAGAAAGTTCATTTTAGTCAGTTCATTGAATGTGAAATACATCGTCTTATAACTGAGCCGATTGCAGACGATCACCGACAGGAATTATACGTCGGTAGTGGAATTGATTTTTTTTTTTCATTCAATAGGTGCTTTTTTTTTTTTAATGAAGATTGGGGAGGGACAGTGAAAGGGGGGTGGCGGGTATGGTATAACGGGGGGCGGGTAGCGTTTACTACATCTACCTGCATTGCAACTGATCATCGAACGGGTACTATCTCGCTAACCGGCTACCCATCCCGCACAGTGCTTCTCCGACAACAGTGCCAAGGCGGTCTGGTCTGGTCTCCCGGATTATATCTTGCCAAACATTCTTCCACCTCTCTCTCTCTCTCTCTCTTCTCGCAGACTCCCAGCCCCCCTCTCAGTCTCTCACCTCACTGCCAACTTTTCCTCCTGTGTCCCACTCACTCACTGTTCTGTGAGGCCGCTCGCTGCCTGCCATACCTTCACCATTCAGCAGCTGAGCGCCTCTGCGAGCAAGTTTCACTTCTGATAACTCTTGGAGACGGACGGGAGGGAGCGAGAAGGAGTACTCTAGGGTGGTGCTGACTGGGCTGAATCTGAGGATTAAGCGATTAAGTGCTCAGCGATCTTCGACCACGTGGAGGGTTTTGGTAGCTTGTGACCAGAAAAAGGATTGTGGTGGTGGTTGTGGTTGTTGTACAGGGAGGAGGAGTTGTGCTGAGCAGCTGAAGCGCAATCACAGGTGAGTTGGATTGTTACCTGGGAAAAGGTGTGCACCGGTGTGTGTGGGGGAAGGGGCCGCAACGTTTGCCTGTAGTTTCTGGCCCCTACCTGTCTGTGGCTGGGCGTACCCGGTTTCTCTTGCCGGTGTCGGTGTGTTCAGCTAGGGGAATCAGTATCTGGAACTTTCTGGTTTTGACAGCAAAAGGAGCAAGGATACTCGATTCCGTCGTTGTCTTCTCAGTCTTCGTCCTCTTCTTCTCCTTTTTCAAGGCCAAGGCAGGTGGGTTTGCAAGCGTGTCAGTACTGGTTGCCGAATGATCTCAGATTTGTGCTTGCAGGACTGATTTGATCAGTGGTCCACCCGTCTGTCAGTCAATTCGCTAGTCAGCCATCTGTATTGGTACTGCGGGATCAGTCTCTGGTGTGCCTTGCAGTGGTTGATCGAATTGTCTAGTCTGTGAGGCGTGTCAGTCGTACTAGTAGGAACATCTTGTTGTACTTCAGTAGTTCATAGCAACGGCAGATACTTAAAATGACTATGTGGATAAAAGTGTCAATATCTTTACCGTTGACAAATAAAGCTTCGTTGATTCATTGATTCATTGATACACATCTGATGGTCATCATTGACAGCAAAGTTAAGTCAGTCAAGTCAGTGAATGAGCTGATTAAATTGCAACTGAGCAGCCAGATTTCGTTTAAGTCCTTGGTGAGTGAGTGCACCTAAAATTTTATATACTGTAGAGGCAGTTTTAACGCCCCGTCGCCTCAGGGGGGAGCCGGGATAGCCGAACGGTAGCGCGTTGGACTCTGAATGCTCGGCTCGTGAGTTCGAATCCCGGCGGGGGCTAAATTATTTGTGCTGGCCTTTTTCTCGTTGCCCCTTCAGTCTTTGATATCACCGGCCATACGTGGTGGAAAAGGACGTTGAACTCCCATCCACCCCAGTACAGGTGGGGCTGGTTACACTGAGACGACCGCCGGTTCAACGTCAGTTTACCAGTCAAGACCAGTGGATTCTTCACTGAGACTGACGACGGTCAGTGAACGAATGCTTTGCCGGCAAGTGGTGCCGTGTAAGGTGGTCCCTGTTGTGTGGTTAGTACTGAATGGTGTGGTTATGCCGTGTCCTTTTTTTGACAAATGCTTTCCACAGCCGGGGTAGTCTGTTTTGCCGGAACCACTGTCCTGTGTTGGTTAGTCAGTCGATGCACAGTTGTATTTTTTTTTTTATTGTCAACTGATAATTTAATTTGAGTACGTGTCAAGCATGGTCGCACACTTATCGAGTGCGTATGATGTTTACAAAAACTGAAACACAACAAAAACAACCAAACAGCCAACTCAGTGAACGGGACTTGAAGGACACACACACACACACACACACACACACACACACACACACACACACACACACACACACACACACGCGCGCGCGCGCACTCAGTGACTGGGTAACCGCAGCAACACTAAACCCTTTCACCATCTCTACCAACACGTTTTTTTCATAGTAATTCAAATCAAAACATCTTTATTGTCCAGTTTAAAAACAAACCGGAAAATTTTCTTCTGGTGCCCGCTCTGCACAGTATAAAATAAGGTTAAGAATAGTCACAACTTACACGTATACGCTTAGTGATTCCGAAAAAAAGGCTAAATAGTGATATTAATATTAACAGTAGAATGACTAAATAAATAATTACAATGTTTTTCTCTCGACCATCACCACACTCCGTTCATCAAGGTGTTTTCCTGCATAGCCCCGTCAGCTGGTTCCACCACACCGGCGCACGAGATACAGATGATAATGAGCCAGCTCCTAGGGGCGGCATGCTCTCAGAAGTTCACCTTTCCACTCGGTGTTTGACCTTGAAAACCAGTGAGGGGTCTCCAACGTACGTCAGTGCGTGGGCGCCGCAGTGCGAGTGCGGAGTCAGTGTACAGGGTTATGTTTTGTTATGATCTGCGGAGGCAGGGAAGGGCCTCGTGGTCTCAGATCTGGCCGACATAATGTTTTCACGCCCTGTGTAGATGAACACGATACACCCTTGGAATACTTCCAATCACTACGGCTGTGGTAGATGTGAGGTCTCGCAGAATCAGCCGGCCGCGGTTTGGCAGTGTCACAGTAGGGTTTTCTTCTCAACGACGGACGGTCGGATTGACTTCGGTTGTGTTGACCCCACTTGCTCTCAGTGTTAATATACCTGTGTGTGTGTGTGTGTGTGTGTGTGTGTGTGTGTGTGTGTGTGTGTGAGCTGTTTGTCTATGAGTATTCTGCATTCGTTTCTTGTCCCGCGTGTATAACATTTGTTCTTATGTGGTTGCCAAGTTTATGCTGCCTGTGTGTCAGTCAGTCGTCAACTGTACCGAGTATGTTGACTACCAGTGCAAGGCTGTCCACTGGTTACAGCTAGAATTGATATTCCCTTCACGGTGATGGACGCTAGTCCCCAAATGTCGCAGGCAAATAGGCTGTAACTGATACAGGAGTAATGCTCCTTCATGTGGTTCTTGGACCGTCGGAACGTTGACTACCGTTTGTAATCGCTAACCGAGCATGACTAGCACGTCAGTGACTCCGGATGCCTTGCGGCGCGTCAGTCCTATTCTGCCTGTACATCCCTGAATCGCAGATGCTGAGCTGGCCCGGCCGGGCAGGCGAATTTCCTCAATTAATTCGTTGCTCCATTCTTGTTTTGCCGAGTCTACAAGTATATAGAGCACATTCCACAGTAGTTGGCAGAGGTATCTGTGGGGTTGCTGGTGGGGCTGTGACCGGGATGGCTCGTGGCCACGTTCTGATGTTGTAATTAGACAGGCGTAACACGTTTGGCAAGCATTTACGTGTCCAACGTCATATTCTATCAGAAAACACGTCACAAGTTATGTAGAGGCTGTCAGGCGTACCATCACCACACCCCGGCCCTCTCTCCAGTTTCCTCTGCATCTCTTCTCAGTCTCTCTGTGCATATAGTTGCCGGTGTTGGTGTGTGTGCTAGTGTGTGTGTGTGTGTGTGTGTGTGTGTGTGTGTGTGTGTGTGTGTGTGTGCGCGTGTGAGAGAGAGAGAGAGAGAGAGAGAGAGAGAGAGTGTGTGTGTGTGTGTGTGTGTGTGTGTGTGTGTGTGTGTGTGTGTGTGTTGGTTAGATCAGTGGTCGTGATGACGTAACAGTTCGGCGCCAATTTCGCTTCAGTGCTCGTGCCTGGTCAGTGCTTGTCAGCCGGTTTGGAAGTCAGTGTATGGGACTCATACAGTACATTTGCCTTTCCCCATCCTCCCATTCCTTTTCGCCAGCAGCACATT
The DNA here is from genome assembly GCA_018292915.2 of Batillaria attramentaria. Taxonomy (NCBI): domain Eukaryota; kingdom Metazoa; phylum Mollusca; class Gastropoda; family Batillariidae; genus Batillaria; species Batillaria attramentaria. The sequence continues at coordinate 110,522 of JACVVK020000008.1, read as the reverse complement.
ATTATGTAATCTCTTATTTGATAGACAACATACTTATCAGCTATCGAAGAAAGAATCAGTTTCTGGCCTAATTGATTAGTACCGCAGATCACGCAGGCATCATCAGCCCGGCTTGTCAAGTGACAAATCAGTCGCTGAAAATGTTGACCATTCAGTGCAGACGGCTTTTTCCACTGAGTTGCACTGAGATCAGTGGCGTCACTTGTACTGATGACGTAGTGACCTTCGACAGCACTGGCTCAAGCACCATATCGCTTCTAATGTTTTCTGCCCGTGTCGACAAGAGCTGGCAACCGTTTATTTGCAAGGTACACCCAATAGCACTCTGCCGCTGTACATACACTTTGTTTTTCCCCCCATCTTCAAAGAATGCAGACGGTGGCATGAGATCAGTGCAACCGCAGGGCAGAAAACCCCCAACGCTGCGGTTGCTGTGGGGAGTGTGCGTTGTTGACATAAGGGGTGGGGGGGGGGGTTAATGCAGCGCCACGGACCGCCAAATGTCAGGGGTGACGGGGTTAATCCGCCATACCTGGCGAAGCATACTTTAGTGCATCTCGGTGAGTCGTCACGTGACTGACGACTGACTTTCAGTGAAACGCCGGCCTTGCGTTGGTGGCGGGCTGACTTCCCTAATTTCAAGGCTAAAAGGACTTCAAAAGTCAGTACTTAAAAGTCCACCGTTCGACCGACATCACTTTCATTGGCGGTCTCGGCTCAGTTACAAGTCGTCCCGTGCAAATGTCATGGTTGCTAGCATTGTACCGCCTAGACCGCCGTATACGCACATCCATCATAATGTCTCTGACACACCGGCGACAGGCTGACTGGACATTGAGCAGCCGGAGGCCGAAACGCACAGCGTCTGTACAGCATCTGTGGCTAACGAGATTATCTTGTCACACGGCTGACTCGACGAGGAGAGCTTCAAGCCGTGGACTTTTCGTTCGCACAACCAGCAACTGAAGTCAGTGCATTGTGTTGTGCTGTGCAGCGGCTCTACTAACCTACAGATAGACTGTTTCCAACGTACAGGCTTACAAGCACAATTGTTCTACCAGAAAAGTTGCATTCTTCGAAGCCTAAAACTGTCGGGAAGCGGGCCTTTAATGTAAATGTAACAAGCCATTAGTGGTACGGTTCATGAGGTCGAATACACATCAGCACTAAAGCTGAACCTAAGCTTACTGTGACAGAGCCGACGAAGGCGGTTTACTGACGTTCAACTTGAACCAGTAAAAGCTGACATCAGTTTACGAGCTGGAAATTTCGGTCAGTCGCAGCTCCGAGTCTGTCTGCTGAACCCGTGGAAAAAATGAAGATATAAATAAAAAGAACAGAGAAGAAGAAGAAGAAAAAAGCGGAACTGTCAGACTGCGGAAGGAACTTTTCAGCTCTTATCAGTCTCGCCTGCAGACGTGACGGTGTTGATGAAAAACGACGCTGGGATTTTAGCAGCTAGCGGCCTTGGGAAACCCCGGCGCTGACTCCATGAAACTCGAACAGACCACTGAAGGATCCTGCAAACCTGCGCCGTCCAGCGGTTGTTTGATGTGGCGACGTGTATTTGACTTTCGGGCATTACAGCAGAATGAAGCGCGTGTCGAGAAAGGCGGGACGTCTCCAGAAAGTAAGTTGCAATAGCCGTAAGTGTCTCAGCGACTCGGATTTGTGCAGACTGAAGTGATGAAATTGAAAGTGTACAGCACTGCTGATGACTGACTGGTCAGGGCCGGCCGTCAGACGGTTTCGTAGTAGTACAATCATTCTCATGTGGATGCAACTGGTGTGAATTAAAAGACACTTTTAGTTGACTTAAAAGACACTTTTAGTTGAAGCCATACTTAGTTGAAGTCGATAGCTAGGCGTAGTATATCAGTGTAGCGCCGGCTTACCACTGACTGAGTCACTATCGTGAGCGGCACACGGCAGTCTTAGCGAAGAACTGATTTCCAAAAAGTGTCAAGCCCGGCAGTTGTGGGAGTAAAAGGAGTGAGGCCTGCAGATGGTTTATAGGATAAACCCCGTGTTTACGGTTGCCGCGGATGGTGCTGACCTGGTTTGGCCAGGAAAGTCATCCTTCTTCGGCAATTCAGCACTGAGTTGCCACCAACAAAGCTAGGATACTGCCATGCTTTGGCGGTTGCTGGAGAAACTGAACTGAGTGTGTTTTTAGGAGTCAGTAAATCTGGCATTTCCGTCGAATGCAGAAAAAAAAACCCGAGTGTTCATGGAAGGTAAACACGTGTATATTCGTGTATATTCCCTCAGGGAGATGCGATCTGGATACCCCGTCAGCTTTTCCAAATGGCCGTGCAGCGAACGCACCATCGCGCTCAAAGATGCCGCAATTTTACCGCTGTTAGAAGCAGCATGGGCGGCGAGTTAGTCAGATGGGGGGAGACGTCAGCACAGATGTCGTAATTGTTTTTATGACCGCTTCACGTAACTCATGATCCGTGAGACAGACATGACCAGGTGCAGTGTATCTCTAGTAGGTATTCGTGCTGAGATGCGAAGCTGGGATTCTTTCTGCAGGCGCTTAGGTATTTACTTGCCGTGTAATCCGCTCCGTAATATTGTCTCCACAGTGAATTTGGTTGGTTGGTTGGTTTCTGTGGCCTGTGTGTGTCGCTTCGTAGTAGCGTCAGAGAGCATGCATGGTATCGTTTGCCTTTGTTAAACAGAATTCCGTATCTTGTTTAATGAGATAATTTTGTACGAGCAGTTCAGGCATTACACACACACACACACACACACACACACACACACACACACACACACACACACACACACACACACACACACACACAGTGGATAGAGTGACACCACAAAAACAGCTCCAACCGATTTGGTAGTCTAAAAATACCGGATGGTAGGTTTTCAACTGCCAGATCGTATCGCGCTCTGCAAGATACCTGCACCTAGGCATCTCCATCCCATGTGCAGCACAGACATCAAGTGTGCACGCTAAAAATCCCATGCCCATCTTTCGAAGACGGAAGATTTTTCTGTGGCCGATGGCGTGGAAAAAAGAAATATTGTCGCACGCACCAGAGATAAACAGCACTGTGGAAGTTTGTGCATACAGTAATGTTTAGAAGCAGCAGGCTTTCCCTGCTTCTCCCCCAATCCCCGCGGCGCCTTGAGCGTTTCAGTCGAGAGGGATACACTATGATGTGCGCTGAGTATACGACTTAATAGTGTATCCCCAGTCTGTGACCTGTGACTTACAACGAGTGCTGACAGACACAGCAGCGAACCTCTAGTCCCAGGCAGCGGCGGCACTGACCTATACGTCTTCATCTCGCTGACTTACCTAGACGCCTAACGGTCTGACGCATCACTGGCACGGCAAAGGTGCATGCCGACTCAAGTGGACTTGATGTACTGGTGCGCTGACCGAGGTGCGAAATCGCTGCGATAGTTTCAGTTCCTGTGCAGTCGTTTTAAGATCCGTTTGCTTGGGATATCACTGATACTCTACCATCATGCTCGCTACTGATTCTATGATTTTGCTTTGTGATTCAGATTGACTTTTTCCTTTCTTACTACTGACCCAGTCACGGCAGTTTCGTAGGAGCTACCTTGAGAGGTTAGCAAGGGGGTACCTGTATGAAAGTGCCAAAAAGTTACAAAAAGAACTGAAATTCCTTGACATAGTAACTGAGAGATTCTCAGTATCTATTATCACCTGTTACTATCAGGGCCCCTATAACAATGTGGAATGTCAGTACTTCATGTATTTTGGTCTTGGCAGGAAAACCCGCTCACTGCTTCATGAAGGATCGTAACAATGTTGACTGGTTGCACCACTCAGCAAAGATTCACTTTCTCTCACCATTCGAGTCGTGACATCAGTACATCAGGTTTAAATTGCTGCGGCATTGCCAACAAACATAGATGTCCCTTCCAGCCACTACCTGAACAGAAAAGTTACAACTTGGTCTTTTCGACCTAGGGCAGTGACTCTACCGCGTTGAGTCTTTTTGTGGCCGAGTCATTGATAACATAACCACGGCAAGGTGTTTCTTTTATTGCCGCAATGGTCCAGACATTTTGTTTACAGGCAACTTTCATGCGACCCATCTCCTTTGCCTGTACACAGACGCCCACCTACTGAGTTCGGACGTCTGTTTACCGAGTGCTGGCCTGTAAAGGGTTAATTGCTTAATGCGGTCGCGTGCTAGAGTTGAGTGTCTGACGAGTAACGGCTTTGAAATCGTGCCAACGCGACGACTCAGTCTTTTAAACACCGTGTTTTTCAGACGGCGTTCACCTGGTTGGCAACTCTAGTGGAAGTTCGGAAATAGCAAAGTTACTGAGTCAGGAAACACCTTTTTTTTTTTGGTTAGTTTGCGGTTTTTGCATTTCTGTTACTGTTTTTACATTTTACTTCCTGACATACAGACAAGTGTTTGCTTTGTTTGTTGTAGTTAGTGGGTGCATTTGCAGTCAAGGTATGCCGCGGGCATTGCGAAACTCTATGATACATCCCGGCGTTGTTTTCGAAATCACATCAGGTTCGGAACGGGTTTTTTTATATTGGTATGTGTTGTGCTGATTACTCCAGTGTTTACCTTTAATTTGTCAGTTTATCCTGCAGACACACGCAGAGAGAGAGAGAGAGAGAGAGAGAGAGAGAGGTGGGGTTCTGCCCACAGCACCTCTCTACAGTGCATTTCCTTAGATGGTACAACCGTGACGTCAATCATGATTTGGCTTGTCAAACTTTCTTTAAGTAAGGCTACCACCTTGGAAACTCAGGACTTACTTTCGTAGAACTTGTGAAATAATACTGACAAAAGCCGGCCATTTCAGTGTTATTGCTGACACATAGTTGAAGTTACTAGTAGGCCGGGGTGGGGGTGGGTGGGGGTGGAGGGTTGGGGTGGGAACTTGCTGGGCACTGACTTTCTACACTGAGAGCATTCCCTTGGATCATCATAATGCCAATTTCAGGCTTGTCAACATTTCAGGTCCGTGTCAGTTACGCTACCAATCGTGGACACCAGTGTTTACTTTCTAACCATGGCACCGGTGAAATACTCTTGAAATTACAACTGAGGTCGAAACTGACATAACTGATGATACACTGATATGGCGGCACGACTTTTCACGTCTTAACAGCCAGTCAGTCTATTTCTCGAAGGACCGGCAAGGCTGTAACGCACACTTTTACCAAATCCACTCGTGGATGATTGACTCTGAAGAGAGTGTTCCTGAAATGTTACCCCAACTGAACAGATAGACCACATACGCAGCGCGTTTTACAACGTCGCGAAGGTCGGCTGAAGTGAAGTGCCGTCTAGCGGCGAACCTACTTGCTTACCTCCCGCCGAGTTCCTAAGGGGAGACGATAAGTTTCTTATGACGATAACAGGTCATCCTGATCAGAAGAACCGTTCAGGGGAAATTGAGCGAAAGGAGCAGAGCCGGAGAGAGAGAGAGAGAGAGAGAGAGAGAGAGAGAGAGGGGGGGGGGGAGGAGGGGAAGGAAGGAAGGAAACGGGATGGACCACCATAAAACAAGTTCTTAGTGGAGAAATCTTTAGAAGTGCGAACGTTGACGTGGTGAACTTTGAACCAGAGAGCTCTTTACTGAGACCGGCCCGGCACTGGCGCGCGCGCGCGCGCGCACGCACGCACGCACACCGTCACAGAGAGAGAGAGAGAGAGGTACGATGGGGGCGAGGCAGTGCCTCAACTTCATTGCCGCCTCACACACAAATTCACGGCCCTGCTCTGGCACAGGTGCAAAAGTCGGATATTTTAGCGGAGCAAACTTGAATCAGTCACTGACTCAAGTTATTATCAGCACCTGAATATGCTGGACTGAAAATAGGGGGCACTCAGTGAAAACGCCTCAGTCTAGCAGGATTAAGCTGTACTGATGATGAGAGTGAAACCATCTGTTTTCAAGTTGTTTTTGCGGCGAGAGAATTTTCGCCACTTTGATTGCGATGAACATCATTTGACTGAAGAGGGTACGCTGGCTGCCAAGGTCTCATTGACGCTGGCACCGATTCGGCGCATGTTCAGTCGCCGTTTCTGTCGATGTGTGCCACCCGGGTTTGCTGTTTGTGTAATCCAGGGTTGCCGGCCAGAAGGTTCCATCTATCTTCTATCTATCTACATAGACAGGACCTTCTGGCTCGGAACCCTCATGTTTTGCAGCGTCGTAAAGATCCAGTTTTAGACTAAACAATGATTGCAAAAACTCAAGTTAAATACTTTTGCAGTTGGGTTGTTGAAGAAGGCATGACTGAGATCAGTGAGGTAAGCCGGGTTTCAGTCACGGCCGGGGCGACTGACATGGGACTTGGGCCCTTCCCGGCGGACTCTCCTATGTCACAGTCAGTGGTCGAGACTGAACTTGTACGATGTCTCGAGTCTCAGGTTAATCTGGTGCAGAGCAGTTTCTGCGGGGGGAGTTGATTAGCGTGATACACCCGCCCACACAGTCTACAGCCCGGTTCGACTCAGTCAGTTGTGGTCAGTCAGTGGAAACGGGATACCCGAGCTTATGATACTCGTAAAGCCATCACTGAGTGCATTGGACTGTCGGTACTCGGTTAGAATCCTGTTTTTAGAACTTAGAATTTGTGCTGAAGTTTTTTCCTTGCCCCATCTGATACTGATATCTGTTATGTGCCTGGCAATGGTGGAAAAGGACGTACAATCCCCAAAAGCGCCGATCCGGCAATCGACTCAGTCTTGGAAGGCTATCAAACCTGGCCGGCACTGAGCGGGTTTAAAATACCGTCAGTGATCATCAGTCTTGGCCGCCGCGCGGCCATCAACTTCGGTCGTCCTTTTGCAGGACAGGGGCGAACCCAAAACACCTCAGCCCTGAGGTAACCGGCCTGCGTGCTGTCCGTGCTAGACCCGTGCAGTCATTGCACCAGGGAGCAGGTGATTTTTTAATACTGAGGCTGTTTAGAGACTCGGTTCCGAGCCAGTTTTCTGAGCGTTCACGTACTAGTAGGAACTAGCATTCTGATTTATGCATGTACCTGGTCACTGTAAAAAAAAAAAAAAAAAAACCCGTCCAGCAACCGTTCCAGACTTCTTCTCAAAAAGATTTACGCGCACGTGTACGTAGCCGCCTGGCGGCAAAGGGGTCAGCTTGTTGTTGTACCTGGCCGCACGTGCATCACCTGTAGACAGGCAGGCGCAAGACTCACGTGCCCTGCCCGGTGCCGCCCTGCCGAGCGCCTTGGCGTGGGAACGGAATGTGCTCTTGCACGTGAACACCGTTCCAGCGCTCACCGGTCGGCGCCTCTTCCTTGGCTCACTTTACTTACCTGGCCTGCGGGCTGACAATGATGAGCGGCAGAGCTGGCGTTCTTGTTGTAGATCAGTCAGCGTGCTAGATGGGAAGGGAACGTCTGGACTATGTTTTTTTGCCAGTGTACTGAAGAGTTTGTGATTGGGCCCAAGACGCAGATTATCATTCCTATCGCCCTCCCCCCCCCCCCCCCCCCCGATACAAATAGTAATCAAATCTAGTAGGCCTACTATACGGGTTGGGTGTGTGTGTGTGTGTGTGTGTGTGTTGGGGGGGGGGGCACTTGTGTAACGGCTTGATGTGTAGGCGGGTAGTTCGGGGGAAGGGTGGCGTGTGTGTGTGTGTGTGTGTGTGTGTGTGTGTGTGTGTGTGTGTGTGTGTGTGTGTGTGTGTGTGTGTTTGGTCACAGTGTTTGGGAGTTTTAACGTCTTTTTCCACCACGTATTGGTGATCATAGTACCAGAGCGGACCGGGCAACGAGGGAAGGCCAGCACAAATATTTGTCCTCAACTGGGATTTTTGGGGAGCCTGGGTGGCCGAATGGTAGAGCGTTGGACTTCTAATGGTTGGGTCGTGAGTTCGTATCCCGGCTGGGGCCACATATTTGTGCTGGCTTTTTCATCGTTGCCCCGTCTTTGATATCACCTATATGTGGTGGAAAAGGACGTTAAACCCCCAAATACCCCACCCACCCACCCACTCAACTGGGATTTGAAACTGACTCACGACCCGAACGTTGAAAGTCTAACGCTCTATCATTCGGCTATCCCGGGGAGGAGGGGGGGGGGGGTAAGAAAATTCAACAGAAGGTTACGTATCATCATCGGCATCGAGTCGGTCTTTGAATGAAATTGTAATTGTGGCAAACCTGCATTTGATGTATTATCGCTTTTACACAGTTTGGTTCAGATTCTGGCAATGTTGGAATTTCTGTCAGTGTTTGAACTTACAACAGATTCTGCTCATCTCACTTGATCTCACGTATCTTTAGCTCATACTTCATCTTTGTGTTTGTGCCGGGATTGTTCGTGTTATCCATTATAGTAACGACTCTTCCAGCTTTCAGATCGTAACAAGAAATCATCATCATCATCATCATCATCATCGTGATCGTCGTCTTCATTCTCCACGTGAACGCTGACCTGACATCGCTATAACGAAACTGTTCACGTATTTGTGTTTCAGAGGGAGCGTCCCTCACCGCTGACGTCACATAGGTTTGGAGAGAGCGAGGTGACATCAGACATCATGTCGGCGTCATACGATCACATCACTGACGAGGAGGAGCTTCACAAGCTCGTGAGTGACGTCATACATTCTGTTGTAACACTTTTTGACCATGCAGCTGCTCTACCGTGTCGTATGCGCCATTTATTGGAAGAAAAAACAAAAACAACAACAAGAACAACAACTTGACAACAACAACACCCCCCCAAAAAAAACCAAAAAACAACAACAACCCACTTTGGCCCATTTGCCAATTGTCGGTAGAGCGTTTCTTTTTGATAGATAATTTGCATAAAAGCCCACAGAAGCTGCGCAGTAGTATTTCCTGTATGTCTACATGCACTGACATTCCAGCTGTATGGACGATAATGTGCCCCTTCGCCAGTCTTGATCCTCTTTTAAGGAGGTTATTCCCCTTTTAAAGAGGCATATGCATGTTTAGAAGGGTGGGGTGGGTGGGTGTTTGAGAGTTTAACGTCCTTTTCCACCACGTATGGGTGATATCAAAGACGCGGCAACGAGAAAAAAGCCTGCACAAATATTCGGCCCACGCCAGGATTCGAACTCACGACCCTAGCATTGAAGCATTTTTAGAGGGATATTTACAACGTACAATACTTGCTTCTTTCACGTGTCAAAACTTCGTGAAGTATCACTGTATCACTTTACTGTACAGACAAAACTTATTTATCACATTTGTTTTCTTGAAAACAAACTTGCATAAACCCTCGGCCATTCCAATGACGCCAAAACCTGAACCACGACAGGCAGTTTGTCCGTCGGTGCGTGATTTTGTGCCAGTCCCTGTTTATTGTGGTTTCTCTTTATATCAAGCAGTCTCAAGTTATTTATTTTGTCTGCAGATGAACGCAACAGAAAACTTCGATGAGAGGAAAAAGATCCGAGCGCGGTTGCGGGAGATCCGAGATGCACAGAGAGGTAGGGGAACCCAGACACTTTTATCCGAAAGGAATTTATCTCCACTGTTTATCCAAATGAAAACAACACAATTTGAGATAGTGAGGTGTTTAATTTTTGGGGGGAGTAATGTGAGCTAACGTTCGGCCTTTTTGCGTGTAACGTAAGGCGGTCTCACACTTTCACTCCGCTTTCACATCACAGACATTCAGAAAGGCACGCATGCAAACGTCATCCACTCCCTTTCATACACACAAGCAAGTAGTTATTCTTTTGACTGAGACCTTTTATACACAAAAACAAACAGATAATCACACGAATCAATAAGTAATTTTAAGGCTTAATTACATTCACAGCTGAAAAACAGAAGCCTCCAATTTCACCAGCACATCGGTTATTCAAAGGATATGTGCCTGGATATAAAATGTACTACAACGCGGACAAAACCACTACTATACACAATTAGATGTGAAATGAATAAAGTGAAATAAACAAGCAGAACTCAACAAGCTTGGTCAAAATGATGCTGCAGACTGGGTGAAGACTTGTTGGTCTTGAATAGAAAATATATACACGAGTCCAGACGATTCCTCTGGGAATTCCGGGCGATTCAAATCTTCTCACCTTCTCCTGGAATGAGTGAAGGGAAGCACTTCTTCTGGAAGTGACTTGAACGATGCTGGACCGCAGACACCTTCACAAATAATACGCTGAGGATGGTGTACCCCATCAGACTCAGGGAGAGCTCCACCTTGACACGGCGCTCGACGGGATGGCTGCACGTGATCTCAAGGGAGACAAACACACGTCGCTGGCTTCAAGCTCCACAACGACGGGGCAGACAATAGACAAACATGGTGTCGTGTACGCTGATCAGGCGGACATATTGCAATGCGGTCAGCTCACCGGGTCTCCGGCGTCGTTCCTGTACAATATTAACCCGTAATTACTACCACTATCTCGGATAGTATTTCTTCTCCATAAACTAACTTTGATCCTGAACAAAGTTCCATTTCAACAACAATAACATCTGACATCGATCTCGAAAGTTCCAGTTATGAATTGATATCAGAAATTCTCAACAAATTCACCTTCCAGTTACCAAGTACCAATACAATATCAAACAGTTCAAACTTATATCCTCATCCTCAACCTCAAACCATATTCTCACAACTGATTCCTCACAAGAATGAAGTTAAAACCATCCTACCAAAAATTCTCTCAACTGAATAACCATTTGAGAAGTCCAACATTCAGAACTAAATCAGACATACATCATAATAGCATCAAGTTATCCATAGGGTTAACAAACAATCCACTTGGTCTTGAAATAAACAAACAATATTCAAAAATCAAACATACCTGTAGCGCTATGGCATACGGAACACAAAAGCCGGGTGGGGAAAAAAAGAGACCTGTTCCCTCCACCGGTCAATAGTAGGACTGCGCACAATCTTTGTCGCAATTGCTCACTTCGTAAGCTGACAACAACTCACGTCTACTTGTGTTACCACAGTCTCTAGTACAGAGTAAAACTCAAGCAATCGCTATAGCCGTGCATAAACATTTTCCCGCACGTGAAAACGTTAGGTAGACTGGGATAAACTCCAGTACAGTACTACCTGTCTAAAACACTAGTTAACACTACACATGAAAATACACTTTTGAAAACGGCAACCACATAATCAATGAAAACCCCATAAATGCGGTTTGTCACAGTTCCCCCCTCTCGGGGTAAAAAAAAGAACGACCGAGTTTCTTTTTTTTCTGTCTAATCTCACGATGCTCAGAAAGGATACTACTGAATACCCTGAACGACTTGATCACAGTCAGAACGTGACAGCAAATCTGCGAAAACATTCTGAGTACCTGGAATGGCTTCAATTTCAAACACAAATTCCTGTAGAGTTAAAGCCCACCTCATGATCCTGGCATTTTGAAACTTTCCTTTCAGCAGATATTGTAGCGGCCTATGATCTGTCTGAAGTACAAAGGACTGACCCCACAAGTATCTTTGCAGTTTAGACAAAGTCCAAACAATGCCGAGACACTCGCGTTCAATCGTACTGTACCTAGTCTCTCGCGGTAGCAGTTTCCTACTCACGAAACAGACCGGATGTAATTCCTCATCACGATCCTGCATCAGCACTCCTCCTATTCCTGTCGAACTAGCGTCCGTACGAACGACAAAAGGGAGAGTCAAGTCAGGTAGAAGCAAAACGGGTTCAGAAGACAAAATTCTCTGAATTTCTTTCAGTGCACTCTCACACTGATCCGTCCATTTCAGTGCTTTCTTAGCTTTTCCCGCTAACAAATCCGTCATTGGCGCTGTGAGTGTGGCAAAGTTGGGGACGTACCGGCGATAGTACCCTATCAAACCGAGTAATGACCGAACTTGGCGCTTTCTTACGGTTCATATACGCTTTCAGCATGTTCGCGTGGTAGACTTTCGTTCCTTTTCCGATGTCAACTCGATAGTCATGACCGACTAGTTCTGTGACTCTGAAAGGACCGTGCCAATGCAAATCAAGCTTATTAGATGCGGTAGGGGACATGACCAGAACTTCGTCACCGACATCAAACTTTCTGTCTCTGGCTTTTCTGTCATGATAGACTTTCTGCTTAATCCTAGCCTTGTCAACCTCATCATGAGCGAGTTGACACGTGTCTGCAATGATCGTTTTAAGATCAACTAGGTGCTGACACACTGTCTTTTCTTCATCAGATGACGATTTCTCTAGCATAGAATCAGCTAGAAGATCCATCGGACCTCTAGGTCTTCTGCCAAACAAGAGCTCGAAAGGGGAGAAGCCCGTACTTTCGTTTTGGCTTTCCCGGCACGCAAACAATAGAGCTGGTATGTACCTGTGCCATTGGCGTGGTTGTTTCACCATAAGCTTTTTCAACATAGCTTTCAACGTTGCATGAAAACGTTCGACCATCCCGTTCGCTTGGGCATGATATGGTGAAGTGTGTACCCCTTTGATAGACAGTAATCTACGGAACTCTGCCATCATCTCCGAAGTGAACTGAGAACCTCTATCTGACAGAATTTCTTCGGGGATTCCCAAACGTGCAAAAATCGAGAAAAGAGCTTCGACTACCGAGACTGTGTCGATGTTTCTCAGGGGGATGGCTTCCGGAAACCTAGTTGCTACGTCAATGAGTGTCAACAGGTATCTGTGTTTTTCCTCAGTCGGGGGATTGATCGGACCAACTATGTCAATGGCTACTCGTTTGAACGGTTCCTGAATGCGAGGCATGAACTCGAGTGGGATGGGAGGTGTTCTACTCCTATGCTCTGCTTTCTGACAAATGTCGCATGTTTGTACAAACATTTGGGCATCTCTGCATAAGCCTGGCCAAAAGAATCGCTGCTGTATTTTGTTTACAGTACGTCTGATCCCACAGTGTCCTGCTAACAGCCCGTCATGCGATGTTGTCAGTACTGTCTGTCTCAATGTCTTTGGGACTACTATCTGTGGCAGTGCCTCTCCACTACAATCTTTGGAAGATTTGTAGAAGTATCTTTTCAACACGCCTTCTTCAATGACAAAGAAGAAAGAATTTGCACCTAGAGTTTTCTTCTCTCCTGTGCGTGCGAGTTCGAACAAAGGTTTCAGTGAGTCATCCTCGCGCTGAAACTTGCACAGATCATCTTTTGTCACTGACAATTGAGGGATAGGAGCTGCGAGAGGTTTTGGAGCTAACTTCTCTTTCTTTGCAATAGAGCGTGTCATAACTGCTGCACATTGCACATTTCCAACAATGCCTGTTACCTCTGACGCACCCTCAACATTCCCTACGATCAGATCAACCACAGGATCGTCAATCACGCAACACTCAAGTGGTCCCTTGTAACAGTCAGTGTCAACGTCAACTAAGGCCAGAGGAAAACATTCGGACTTTCCTCCGAAAGAAATGACCCACTGATCCCGACCTAAGTATTGGTGTGGCTGGACCAATTCTTTGCGCACACCTGCTGTTGTAGCTCCTGTGTCACGAAGCACTGAACAGTTAAAGCCATTACAGTTTCCCTGCTCTAGTTTCAGCTTACTCAAAACGTCAGCAGCTGAACACAAAACTGACAAATTTGCGCTCTGTGCGTTTGAGTTTACTGGGGGGTAAAATGTCGTACTCGGACATTGTCTTTTAGTGTGTCCTTTTCCTTGACACTTATAACATGTCAGTACGTTCGTGCTTTGTCCGTCCATCTGTCCGTCAGTTGTGTTCTGTTGCTGTTGTTGTCCGTAAGTCACGTGGTACTGTCCACGACCTCGAGAACCACGCGGCCCTTGACCTCTACGAGGGGTGTACGCGGCTCCCCGCTGACTCTGGTCATTAGAGTAACCACCTGAATCGCTTCCGCTATAGTTTCCACTCTGGTAACTACCGCGAAGATTTTGCGACTTGCCTCTTCCACCACGGTACCGATTGTTCCCGTGTTTCTTCTCATCTTTGAGTGGTGGGACGGCTACTGACGCAGCTAGACCCGCATCCGCTTTTCTCGCGAGGTTTTTGTTTGGTCGAGCTAGTCGGTAGCTCTCGGCATGCTCAAGCAGCTGTTTCGATGTTTTCAAATTTCGCTCGCGCAAAAAGACTGCCAAATCTTTGGAAACGCTTTGCAAAATTTGCTCGCACAAAATCATGTCAAACAACGAATCATAATCATGAGCAGTGTCAGACAATTCAATCCACCGCTGTAGTAAGTGAGTCATTCGCGTACCGTACGACTTGAAAGACTCCTCAGCCTCTGGGCGACAAGATCTGAATTTCTCACGAAACCCTTCGGCGCTGCACTGAAATTTGGTGAGAAGGCATTGTTTCAGAACCTCGTACTCAACTTTGCCAGACGCACACAAACCATGATACAGACTGAGTGCTGTGCCTTCCAAAACTGCACTAAGGAACACTGGCCATTTTTCCCTGGGCCAATTCAAAGCCTCTGCATGAGTTTCAAAACGGTACAGAAATGCATCGATAGAGTCTATGCTTTCCTTAAATGTGGGCAATTTAGGAAAGTTGAATGGTTTAGAACTGCCATGATGACCACCACGGTTCGAAGCCTGAGTACTGAAATCACCTGAGTCCTCAGATTGCTTTAGCTCTAGTGCTTTAATGTCCAACTCATGTTTCTTGAGCTCAAATTCCATCTTTTTTTCGTCAGCTAATCTCTTTGATTCTAGCTCTTCTCTTCGCAATTCTTTTTCGATCTCCATCTTTTTTTCTTCAGCTAATCTCTTTGACTCTAGCTCCATTTTTTTCTCTTCAGCTAGTCTTTCTTTTTCCTTTTCTCTTTCCAATGCTCTCTCATCTCTCTCAAGACATTTTTCAATATAATTCTCTAGGTCCTGACCTGTATGACCTAACTTTTGGCCTTGTGCCATGTACATGTCAAACTTTTCGACCTGTACGTCAGTCATGCTGACTGATAATACAAATACCAGGTAGGATACAAATAGACAAAGTATCACTGAGTGACAAAACAAATGCAGAGTAGATTAAAATCCACCAAATATCACTGAGTGACTATACAAATACAGAGTAGAAAAATCAATTCACTATTTACACAACACAATACAACACTTAGAGAATAAAAATATTAATCAGCCACAATGCGCACACACAAAATATAAGTAAATAAGTTTTGCTAAGTTTTTTTTTTTCTTTCTACTTCAAAAAAATATTTAACGTAAACTAATAATTAATCACTGTTTCTAAAATATGCACATACACACACACACAAAAATCACTGGCTGTGACAATTTAAAACATAAAAGGCCCCAGTACTACACAAATCTACACAAATGGAGTAAGGCGCTATAGAATGGAAGAGATCCAAAAAACTAAACAGGACAGGTAGCAAAGAGTAGGAGGATAGTACAAACAGGCAGGAAAATAGACTCGGCCCTCGTGGAAGCGAACCTAACACTTAAAAAAATGCCTCCACCCCGCACACCTGGAGGCGGGAACTAACAACTAACAAACATTCAGACTGAAATTAATGAACGTAGTAGGCAGAGAAGAGAGAGTCTTTTTTTTTCCAAAACCAACTAAACAACTAAACGAAACACGAGTAATTTTTTTCAAAAATGAACTGAAATGAAAGGGGACGTAAACGGGGTCACCACTGTAACGTAAGGCGGTCTCACACTTTCACTCCGCTTTCACATCACAGACATTCAGAAAGGCACGCATGCAAACGTCATCCACTCCCTTTCATACACACAAGCAAGTAGTTATTCTTTTGACTGAGACCTTTTATACACAAAAACAAACAGATAATCACACGAATCAATAAGTAATTTTAAGGCTTAATTACATTCACAGCTGAAAAACAGAAGCCTCCAATTTCACCAGCACATCGGTTATTCAAAGGATATGTGCCTGGATATAAAATGTACTACAACGCGGACAAAACCACTACTATACACAATTAGATGTGAAATGAATAAAGTGAAATAAACAAGCAGAACTCAACAAGCTTGGTCAAAATGATGCTGCAGACTGGGTGAAGACTTGTTGGTCTTGAATAGAAAATATATACACGAGTCCAGACGATTCCTCTGGGAATTCCGGGCGATTCAAATCTTCTCACCTTCTCCTGGAATGAGTGAAGGGAAGCACTTCTTCTGGAAGTGACTTGAACGATGCTGGACCGCAGACACCTTCACAAATAATACGCTGAGGATGGTGTACCCCATCAGACTCAGGGAGAGCTCCACCTTGACACGGCGCTCGACGGGATGGCTGCACGTGATCTCAAGGGAGACAAACACACGTCGCTGGCTTCAAGCTCCACAACGACGGGGCAGACAATAGACAAACATGGTGTCGTGTACGCTGATCAGGCGGACATATTGCAATGCGGTCAGCTCACCGGGTCTCCGGCGTCGTTCCTGTACAATATTAACCCGTAATTACTACCACTATCTCGGATAGTATTTCTTCTCCATAAACTAACTTTGATCCTGAACAAAGTTCCATTTCAACAACAATAACATCTGACATCGATCTCGAAAGTTCCAGTTATGAATTGATATCAGAAATTCTCAACAAATTCACCTTCCAGTTACCAAGTACCAATACAATATCAAACAGTTCAAACTTATATCCTCATCCTCAACCTCAAACCATATTCTCACAACTGATTCCTCACAAGAATGAAGTTAAAACCATCCTACCAAAAATTCTCTCAACTGAATAACCATTTGAGAAGTCCAACATTCAGAACTAAATCAGACATACATCATAATAGCATCAAGTTATCCATAGGGTTAACAAACAATCCACTTGGTCTTGAAATAAACAAACAATATTCAAAAATCAAACATACCTGTAGCGCTATGGCATACGGAACACAAAAGCCGGGTGGGGAAAAAAAGAGACCTGTTCCCTCCACCGGTCAATAGTAGGACTGCGCACAATCTTTGTCGCAATTGCTCACTTCGTAAGCTGACAACAACTCACGTCTACTTGTGTTACCACAGTCTCTAGTACAGAGTAAAACTCAAGCAATCGCTATAGCCGTGCATAAACATTTTCCCGCACGTGAAAACGTTAGGTAGACTGGGATAAACTCCAGTACAGTACTACCTGTCTAAAACACTAGTTAACACTACACATGAAAATACACTTTTGAAAACGGCAACCACATAATCAATGAAAACCCCATAAATGCGGTTTGTCACATTGCGCACCTTCTGTTTATAGCACCTCTAGATAGGCTTTCTGATTTTTGTGCGCTAGGAGATGTCGGGGTGTCCTCGTGTTTCTGTGCAGTTAATTGCAGCACCTTGTTCATGTTTAGAAGGCTGGTTGGAAATGTTTTCTCGGTGATGTAGGGCAGGGTGTGTGTGTGTGTGTGTGCGTGCGTGCGTGCGTGTGCGTGCGTGCGTGCGTGCGTGCGTGCGTGCGTGTGCGTGCGTGCGTGCGTGCGTGCGTGCAAACCCATTAACAACATCAACAACCACGACGACGACGACGACCAAAAAAAAAAAAACAAAAACCCGCAAGCAAAAACTAACAAACAAACAAACAAACAAAAAACCAAACAAACCCCAATCTATTCTCTTTTTTCAACTTGCAGTAGAGTTAGTTGGTTAGTTATCTGGGGCTTAACGCCGCGCAATCAACTTGCAGTGGAGATGAAATAATGGAGACTAGACGGGTTAGACACAGCAACAGCTTTTGTAGAGACATCAGTTGCAACAAAAATTTACACACATTCTCGCTCTCTCCCCAACTTCCAGCCGAGCAGGAAGAGCGAAGGAAACAGCGCGAAAAAGAGACAGAGGACCTGGTCAAGAAGAAGTTCCAAAAAGCCGAAGAAGAGAAGAAGCGGAAAATGGAGGCTTACGCGCACCAAAAACCGACCTGCGAAAGGGACTCGGAATACCACTCGGCCACGCAGAAGCTCATCGAAGACAAGAAAAAACTCGCCGACGAAGAGAAAGCCAAGAAGATGGAGGCCTACAAACACATTTCCCAGACGGAGCACAAAACGCCGTCCGGAGGCAGCGTGTCCACGACGACCACCACCTCCACAGCCAAGGCGCCGGGTAAGAACAATCGTGTGTTCGTGTTTGTGTGTGTGATTTGGGGTCGTGGTTGAGAAATGTGTCGTTGCGAAGGGCCTAATAACAGGTCAGCCTCATTATTCAATTCCCAGGTGGCATATAGAGTCGTATGAATTTTTATTTTATTTTATGAAACGCTTTCAAGTACTCTAATGCCACTGAAATGGTTACTGCCGTTGTATTGTTTTAGGACTGTACCTCAGGTTCTGTCTCACAGTATGTCTAAGATCTGTTGTCCCCGATCATAGTGAACCGAAGGTTCTTTGTCTCGAACAATTTTATGTTTATTTTCACCTGTATTGACAGCGATTTCTGCATTGAAATTTAAACTGAAACTACTTTATTGTCCCTTTCGGGAAATTAGAGTTTGCTGCCCCTGGGGGAAGCGCGATGCTGCGGTGCAGCACTGCCCATTATATCTAACCAACTTGTTTTTAAGAGAATAAAGAGGGACTAGGATACTAGGTCGACTGCAGTTAAGCGTTAGCTGGTTTTTATTTCAGAACAGTACAAAGTGCCTGAGTTACATTGTTGTCGGACAAAAGTACTACGGCAGTGACCATTTTGGTTCCAATACTGTGCCAGCTTTACGTAAAGAATAGACTTACCAAAAAAACTCATTATATAGGCATTAGGTCTAACCATTCACACCTGCAACAGCGGTGCTCATTCGTGAATAGTTTTCACGTTTTCGTAGCAGCACTGTTCAGTGCTTACTGCTTGTAATTTTGAAATAGGCAAGATAAACATTGTGTCTCTCTGTATCCAACTACGATACTAGCTTGTCAACCAACCAGCGAGAATGCTTATGTCTGAAAAGACAACAACGCCTTCCTTTCACAATATGCAAATTCACTCCTCCTTTTTGCCCCGTAACCCGTCTAGCTGTTAAAAAGAAAACATGCAGCGATGTAAAGAGGCCTTCCTTGTACAGTACTCGTATGTTGTTTCACCCCCTTCTTGCTTCACGGCCCTTATAACTGTCTCTGCCAAACGGAAATCAATCAGCGATGTAATGAGGCTGACCCCATGTGAATGGTTGAGTGTTTTGT
Organism: Batillaria attramentaria; assembly: GCA_018292915.2. Taxonomy (NCBI): domain Eukaryota; kingdom Metazoa; phylum Mollusca; class Gastropoda; family Batillariidae; genus Batillaria; species Batillaria attramentaria. The sequence continues at coordinate 91,456 of JACVVK020000008.1, read as the reverse complement.
TTTCAAGCGAACATCGTGACGGCTTCTGACCATTGTGGCCACTTGTTTGAAAGTTTCTGCTGAATAAGTCTGCAGCTTTCAGTATGTGCGATGGCGGTCGATGCTGGATGCAACTGTTTTCTATGGCTGGCTTTTCGTCTTGTGGTTTCGTCACTCATTTGCGCATAATCTTATAGATAACTGGCGAGTTGTTTCTGCTGAAAGCGATTGCGTTCGTTCGTACTGACTTGTTTGGTGCATCCAGTTCATTTCATCGACAGATTCATGGTGTATTCCATCGGCTGTGAGATAAAAAAAATGCTCGGTTTGCTCTCATGCCTGTTTCTGTTGGATGTGCGATATGTGCACGTCAGGTCATCTATTGGTAGCATTGGCTCCACTGTCAGTGTGTTGACTGTTTGGGTTGTCATTTGGATTTCTGATTGGAAGCAAGATTTCCTCGTTGTACCGTGTTTGTAACTACCCATACTTGGTGGGAAAAGAATTGAATCCTCAGGGTAAACAAGCAAGCCTACCCCCCAAACAACAACAACAACAACAAACCCAAAACCAAAACAAAGAAACAATAAAAAAAAAATTAAAACAAAACAAAAAACCCAAACAAAAACAACAACAAAAACACAAACAAACAAACAACTCCCCCACAACAAACAAACAAACACCCCAAAACAAACAAACAAACAAACAAACAAACAAACAAACAACACCAAACAGAAAACAAAAACAAACCCAAAACAAGCAGCAACAACAACAGCAACCACAAAGCCCCCCAAAACTACAACACAACCCCCCAAAAAAACCAACAGCAACAACAACAACAACGAAAACAACACCACCACCAAAATTCATACATTTTGCACATCTGTCAAGTCAGGAGTCCTGCCCTAATGTACGCTGTCCGTCTACATTCCTGATCCTTTCAAGGGAAGCTGTTTCTCTTTGCTGTCAGCCTGTCCAGTTTCTCTCTGTATCTGTTTGGCGTCTTCTGGCTCTGTCACTGTCAGTTCATCTTTTTCCAGGTTTGAATAAATTTTAGAGGCATCGTACGTCTGCATTCACATTCCACTGAACCTTCTCATGTGATCACGTGAAACTGTTTCGTTGTCTCTATGGTTCGTTCAGTTGTCAGTGGTCAGTGTCTGCCTCAGACACGATGCTCATGTCTGAATGCGCAAGATTAATTCATTTCTGGCTGGAGTCGTTCGCAGTTCTCTCTCATGTTCCTTTTTTTTTTATATTCAACACTTACATTACATTACTTTCTGTTCACTACATTACTTTCTGTTCATTACATTTCATCCATTTTCATTCATCCAAACCACACCACACACCAAAAGCATACTCTTCATTCAGCTAGTAGCGCTTTTTATTTTCTTGTGTTCTTTGCACTTATGACTGAATCGTTGGAAGTTTTGTTTTTGTGTGTGTGTGTGTGTGTGTGTTTTTTTGCAGCGGTGTTCAGCTGCAAACGTTGCATATATTTATCACTACATTAATAAGTTAGAGAGCGATTAACGTTCATTACATCCACATGTAAAGATACATATTCCCATATATCAATCATACAGTCTCATATACCAGTCGTAGAATTGTGTACAATTAATCAGTTTTTACTAAGTCCACTGCGCGCACATTTTGCAGCCGTGGTTGCGTTTCGTTCTATTAACTGACTAATAACGGTTGGCGGGTTTGCATGTGCTTTCATCCTTGTACTAGATGGCTCAACGACGGTAACAAAGAAAACAGAGACGACGATAAAGCAGACGTCAGGCTTCGGGGGTGTACAGTACAGCAAACCCGGGGTCGGACCAGGTGAGATCACGTGACACCTACGTCAACGCCTGTGGCTTTTATTTTGATTTTTTTGGTTCCGGACAGCACGTGCACAGGTGTTTTTCGTGTCACTCTATCACATTCGCGCACTGTCCCATACTGTTAGATAAGTCAGTGTGGAGGCGGTGCTGCTCTTACGTGACTCGGCGCCAAAAGGTGGGCAAAACAAACACGATTGTAATCCTGATGTTCCACCTTCTTCCGTTTTCAATAATCTCCTGAAAGTTTCTTTTGGAATTTGACAATGCATTATCATGTGTATGTATTGTAAATGTCAAAAGGTGAATGGTGCTGTCATCTGGCACCAATTAAGGCAATGAAAAACGACAAATTTGAACATTAGGATTATAAAAGACAAATCGTGAAGATGGGTCCACGTTTTTGCGCCACGTCCTTCACTTCCTTTGCAAGGTTCAGCGAATTTTGTGAGTCCCATGGTCCTTTTATATTACGGCAGATTTGTTACATGGGGAGGTAGTGTGTGATATTGATTCATACAAGTACCGTACTGTTAGTGAATATGTAATCTTACGTGTTTGCAGTTGTTTTAAAATGACAGTTTAAAGGACCATGGAGATTCTGCTTTTATGCACTGTTTGAAGATATTTTTCCTTTAGTTACTGAAGTTTATTGCGTTTCCTTCTTTAGTTTCTTTGGTTGGACTGCGTTTTTTTTTTTTTTTTGGCCATTCAGTTTTTGTTTAGGTTGACTTTTGGTTTGCTATGCGTTTTTTTTGTGGAAAACGCAAATCTCTAAGGTTATTGAGGCATGGCCGGTAACATTCTTGAAAGACTTGTGTTTGTTTGAAAGTTGAATTGGATGCTTAGTTTCATGCACAAAAAATGCCAGCAACTAATTCAGCTTTGTTGTTTTTTTTTCTTTTCTGGTTGTTTTTAATTCTTGGACCCCTCCCGTCCTTCCAAATTTCCCATTTAAAATCATTGCAATTTCCCAGTCTATATACGTAAGCATGTGCTCGTGTGGTTATGGTGGAGATGAAGGAACCATTTTATGGCGGGGTATATAGGAAAATACACACCTGCATGGGACAAATGGTGAAAGGGGTCATCTACCTGTATCACATCTTTACTAAACTAAATCAGGTTTACCAGAATTAACATGCCTCCGTCCTTCCCTGTATACGTTCTTCATGCGTTCCCAAGAAGAATTCATGCGCCCCCCCCCCCCCAAAAAAAAAAAAAAAAAAAATAAAATAAAAAAATAAAAAATAAATAAATAAAAAAATTCACGGTACCCGAGGTTAAATACGCAAAGGTGTCATCATTCCCTCACGTGAACACTTCCCTTACCTGTACATAATCAACGGTAAAGGCTTCATTACAACCCAAACTTATGTATCATGACCGATGACAAGCAAGGATCATGGTCTTTGCTCGACAGAGGGGCCAAATGAAACACGGTGTTTTCTGGTTCATTGCTGTTACAGCTTACAGTGCTCTGTATACAAAATTGAAACGAACAAGGAAACAGAGAGAAACAAAAGAACGAAAGGCAAAGAAAGAAAGAAAGAAAGAAGGCAGAATTTTAATGGTGCCCCACTGTCACAGTAACATCGTCTCATTGTTGGGAATGGTTGATACCTCTTCACAGAAACAGCTGAGGACACCTCAGCTGACGATAAGCCGGAAGAAAAGGCCGACGAGAACAATACCGACGAACAAACAAACACGACCAACGAAACCAAAGCGGAATCGGACGAAGCATCCCCTGCAAAACAGCAACCGGTTATTAAGGAGGCCACTCCTCCAACTCCGGCCCCTCAAAAAGACGAGAGCTCTAAAGGGGAAACAACCACTGACTTGCCCAACCACGAGACTGAGTCACCGAAGGGGAACGCTAATGTGCAAGAAACGGCAAAACAAGAAACGTCAAATGAAGGAAAACAAGATTCCGCAGCAGAAAAGACAGGTAGCGATGCGGGGGTTGAGTCAGGAAAAGACGAAGCACAGAAGCGAGACGCCGAAAAAGCCAAAGCCGTTGTCGGTTTGAGCAAAAAGTCGGGACCCGCACGTAAGGGCTGTGCTTGGACGTGGGTGGCTTGGCCTACGTGGCTAGATTGTGCGCTAGTGGCAGAAGAAGACTTGCTACACAGTTGAAATCTTAATTCTGTAAAGCCATTGGATTAGGGGCAAAAATGCACGAGTTCTTCTTCCACCTTCATCCAATGACCTCACTTATCAGTTTCAGTGTTCGTTTCAGAACAAACTTCTAGATCTGACCATTTCTGTACGACAATGCCACTACTGCAGACATTTTGTGTTCCCCGTCTCATTTAAGGCAACAAGCTTTTGTCCGAATACAGGATGTATTTACTGAAAAGATTAAGCCCACCCGGTATATGTTACACTTTGCGAAGGAAGCGACAGTTCAAATTGTTATGGAAGTTTGTTTTTTATCATCTACACGTATGAAAGCAACGTGCATGTAACCATGTCAGTCTCACTGACCGAAAAATGCCGAAATTCGTGTAGCAAGTCACACTTAGGAATCAGTCGACCCCAAGCGGTACAACGCCCGATAGATTGGTAGAGTACGCTAGACTATAGCTATTGATGTGCTTGTAAAATCCTCAAAGCTCCCCAGACCGCTAGTACAATGGCGTGTACTTGCTGTGAAGATAGGTATACCAACATTGTTTGATGTTCACAGCTAGCTCCGAACCCCTCCTCCCGACCCCCCCCCCCACCCCCGCAACCGCAACCCTTTTCTCCGCCATCCACTATTCTGAGTGTGTTAGATCAATAAAAACAGTCATATCCAGATCATCAACACCGCACTCCAGGTCTGACGCCTTGGAGCAACAAACTCAGTACACGGATAAGACATGGCAGGCCGGTTTTTAACCCCATCGTTACATCAACACTTGTACCCACAGCCAGCGGCAGACAAATGGTAGCGAAATGGGGGACCTATTCTTGGATGCCTCCAGTTCTTCGGAAAACACGTGGAGGGGGGGGGGGAGAGTGGGGATAAGAAGAGAAGTTTCTGGAGAGAGCCCAAGATTGTGGCGCAATGCAATACATTCCCCATCATTCCTAGAGATGCCTTCAGGTTAGTCAGCTAAGCCGTCTAAAGCTAATCACAGGCGGGGGAGGGGAGTAACATGTTGCAACACTCTGCATATAAATTAGCAAGCTCATAATATAAATGCGGACACATACGGTATGCGAATAAAAAAAAATAAAAAAAAGTTCATAGGTTTTATCCTGCGATGGAGGGTAGTCTGATGTTGCAAACGCTTTGCATAAATTATCTCATCATAAAAATGCAGACACATGTACCTGTGGTATTCGTGTTTCTGAAAAGGGAATTTCATAGGCTTTATCTTACGGGTAAATGTAATATATCTGTTCTCCTGGCGGGCAGAATTAGTGTTTGTACTTGCACTGACCCGTAGACGTCTGACCCAGACATACACTTCCTGACCGAAATTTACGCATTAAGAAACTGAACCTGAAAGTACATCCCCTCCCCCATTCTTCCCTCCTCCCCATTCCCCAAACCCCTGCATTATTGCAGAAGAATGTAGTGATAGCTAGCCCAAGTGGTTTACCGTTTGAATGTAATTATAATTATTCAAAAGCTGAAAAGAAAAAGTACGATAAAATAAGAATAAAATCCCAGATTTTCGGCTAAATGGCCGAGAAGTTATTTTTAGTTAAACATTCATAAGTTACATCCACATTTTCCCCAGGTCAGTGTTCCCGATTCATTTTTTTTTTTGTGATTTTCATTTCATCAGTTTAGTCTGTTTGGTTTGTGTTGTTGTTTGCAGTGTATTTGGAAAATGACATGCAGGTTGTTAGTGATGCCATCTTGTCCCTTGTGTTTGACCCTTAGCTAACTGTGTGCCTGTTGACATCAGCAATCTCCTGTTCATTGACATGACTGAACCAGCCACCTGATCGTATTTTACTTACTATTCCTGTAACCTATAACTGTGTACAGAGGTGGTTCGTTCAGATTACACACTGTGGTACCGTTAGTTGTGACAATTTTGCAACGCATCTGAAAATCAGAGCGCAATTTTAGTGTCCACTTTTCCTGATATGAAGAGACACATTTTCGGCGTTTTGGAATTTGGGCGTAACTCGATTTGGAGAATAGTTCAGGTGAAGTGTAAGATGTGTATCGTACTGAGATATTCTCGAGCTGAAATCGAGTTATGCCAAAATGCCACGACGAAGCTTTTTTTTTTTTTCTCAGAGAAACGAAGACGCTAGCTAAATTGACACTGGATGTACAATTTTGTATTCTTTCTTTCTTTCGCGTCTTCACAAGATTCAGAAGATATTGATATTCAAAACCTTGCGTACTATGGTCTGTTTAGCAAGCTATTGTAGTACTTGATTCAATTTGTAATTCCTTTCTCAATCCAGTTCAGTTCTTTATAATGATTTCTGTTACATGACACACACAACAAACGGTACCACTGACTTCATTCTGACCTCACGTTTGTGCTTGCTTTTTCTTTTTTGTCCCCCCTGCATTGCGTTGCGGCTGCTGCCTGCCCCCCCTTCTCCTGGTGGTGTGGATGTGGTGTAGAACTAAACACTAGGGCACTCAAGGAACAGTTAGCCGGCGCGAGTGGGCCAGGAACGAGTGGTAGCATATCAGTCAAATCAGAATCGTGGAGCAGCAGAGATGGCGTCGTGCACAAAACACAGAAGGCAGAGTCTTGGGGAGGTATACTGTTTGTATAATTTTGCTGTTGAAAACTTCCTAGATTTTCTACTGGAGTATACTCCTTTTTTGCGCTCATGTTTGTATAATTTACTGTTGAAAACTTCTTAGAACTTCTGCTGGCGTATAATCCTTTTTTCTTGCGTAGATTTTTTTTTCTTCTAAAAAATCTATATCGATGCAAAATTAAAGAACGCTTTCCTTGATCGTACAGCTCAAATGCCCTATGAGCTATTCAGGATGCTTTGTGAAAGAGTTGCTTCCCCTACTTCATATCGCATGAAGATGAAAGCCCAAGGGAAGTAACCCTTTTACAGAGGTTTCCCAATAGCTTATAGACCCTGTAGTACGTTTAGGTGCAGTCTGAAGGTGCGAATTTCGGGCTCTCGCTGTGGTTATAGCGCGTTAGTGGCTGAAATGTTAAGCTATTTTTTTTCCGTCTTCCGATTTTCTTGAGTATTTTTCTAGTTGTGAAATAATATAGCTTGTAAAAAAAAAAAGAAAAAAAGAAGAGAAAACTCAGGCGTATATCTCAGGACGCATAAGCTCGTCCTCTATTATTCACGTCAGTTTATACAAGCCATTTATCGCAAATACACATTATACGCTATGTGCATGACTTTGGCAATATTGCTTATAGCTCCATAAAGATTACAAATGAACATACGTGTAAACGCGTAATTCACGGGATATTTTCGCGCAAATTTACTTATCTCCTAAATGCTTTGTTATTGCCTTGGTTTAGGCCTATTTATTGTTCGCTTGTTCTTTGAACTAAAATAGCTTTGTCATGAATGTCTTCCTGCTTCAGTTTTTAAGTTCAAGCTAACGGCATATTTGTTATTAATAGCTGTCTAGTTTATTAGCGGAAGATGTGCCTTAATTTCATTAGTTGTCGAAGCATTTGGCAGAGTGTTTCTTGATTCGTTTTACTTTATGATAGTCTAGTCGAGTGGTGTAATTGTAAATGATACAATTTCTCTGACACTAATATCACTTGCGTTATTAACATTTCTGTAGACAGCCACTTAATGAGATTTAATACTGTTTGTCGTGTGAGTGAGGTAAGTTAAACTGAATTGTAGCATAGCAATTTTTGACATAGTCTAACGCAGTTTAGTAGAGGAAGTGTTTGAGTTTTGTTCTCACCGTACTGATCTAACTGTTGACAATATTTTATGTATTCATTTATTTATTTATTTATTATAATCTATTTATTTATTATAATCTATTTATTTATTATAATCTATTTATTTATTATGATTTATTTATTCTTTTATTTATTTATTTATCCGTCTTCTCCGGAACTGGTTACCATATGCACAGTCCAATGAGATTTCGCCTAGGTACGTCATGTTAAGGTCCGATCTAATCGACGCCTCGTTTTGTCTGCGCTGTTCTTTAGCCAAGCCCCAGGGACCTCGAGGCGCCATGGCTGCGTTCAAACAGATGGACGCCAGCAACCCCGCACCGAAACCAAAGTAAGTTTTGACATGATTCTACAACAATACGGACGAGGGTGTTTTTAGTGTTGGCATCAAAGCCGAGAATGCCAGTGAACTGAGGAGGGGGAGGGGGGGGGGGGATTGAGCGAGAGACAAGCTATTATGTTAGTAGTACTGTCTGATGCTCCGTCAATTGCCAAAAGGACTTAAATACCAATCTCATTCAAGGCGCTTAGGCCTTTGTGCTATACCGGTGAGTTTGTTTTGAGAGAACCTAAACCTTCGAGTCGTAACTATAGATTTTGAAGAGCAAAATGGTGGGTTGACTTCTGAGTCTGATTACTATTGTTCAGCCTGCAGTCACATCGTGTTCTCGGGTTGTATGGAAAAGAGAAGCCTGGTCACTGGCAGGACTGAAAAAATACCGCACTTTACCGAGTACTTCTACACATTTAAAGTGTATGTTTGATGTATATTGCTCAGTGAGTTACTTTCTTAAGAGATGTAATGTAGCAGAGTTTACAGAAGGGGGGGGGGGGGGGGGTGAGGGCGGGTTGGGAGGCAGAGTTTACACAAAGGACATTTACAGGTAAATTTGACGTAACGAATATGTGATGCACTTCTGCACATTAAAATGACGCTGTATATGTATTCATATTTATTTTCTTTCAGAAATGTATACACAAATTCTTGGATTCCTGGATATAATCACTCCACCTTTCATGTTTCACTAACATTTTTCAAGGGAGTGTATTGTACTGAATACAATTCAAAGCATGCATTATTTTTACCTTTCTTTTACTCGCCGCAGATGTAGGTATCACTTTATGGTTTGAAAATTGTTCATTGTGCATTGATTATTTCAGGGGTGTTACGTGATTATATGTGATTAGCGAACGTGTTTTCACGGTCGCAGTGCGGAGGGGCAACCGACCTAGAATACACAGTTTCACAGGGAATACGTAAATCCTGGACGATAGCTCTTAGATATATCTGTATTGACAAAAGAAAGGCCTTTGACATTTCACCAGAAAGCAAGTCTCTTTTTCACTCGACACTTGACTGTTTTCTCGCCTTTGTCTTTTCAGCGAAGATGAAGGGTGAGGAGAGAGAATCTCTCTTCCTATGGTTGCTTTTTGAGTGCTTTCTACGCCTTTCTCCTCCCCCTCCCGCACTCCCTCTATTCTTAGACCAACTCCCTGCCTCTTGTAACCAGTCGCGTATCATGAACCGTACAGTCAGACACGCTTTCCTTGAAGCTTTTGTACAGTCATCTTTCTCTACCCGAGAGCTTTTAAAACTGGCTGACTGTGTGTGTGACGAAGATTTTTTCCCCTCCAGAATCGCAAACAGGCTGCTTTTGTTTTCGGTCAGAAAGTAGTTTGCGTCTCACCAGACATTTGTTTAGGCGAAAGAAAATGAATTACTCGCTTTTCAGCTAGTAGGGGCATAATAGTTTATTCTTCCGTCGACAGTTGTCATAGTATGACAGTTTGCCTTCTGAGCCTCAGTGCAAATAGCACGTCATCTGTCAGCCAGTACATCATCTTTTGTTGTCTCATTCTCAGTGTCTGTCTGTAAAAGAAATGCCATCCCATTATTATGCCTGATGAGAATATGCTGCATAATATATTCCCCTTACGAGTTCACCTGTCTCTTCCTTCATGCTTTTCTCGCGAGATGCGTAAAACTGTATTCAGATGAAAAGTCCAGTCGTTTCTTTACTTCATTCATTTAAAAATATGTATTTATTCATTGAATCATTGTTTTATTCATTCATTCATTCATTTATTTATATATCATGCTTTCACAATTATAGTCAAGTGTGTGAGTCTGTCATGTAAGATCGCATACAATATTCAATATATAACTGTCTGTAATATCTATTTCCACCTCAGCGTAGATCATCCTGGCGCAAAACAGCCTTCTGTCGTACTCAACATATTTCGAAACTCTCTCTCTCTCTCTCTCTTTTAGACACAATATCACGAAGTCTCTCACCCGCAGAACGTCTTAGTTTTCGGCCATTTAGAATATCGAGAGCTTCCAGTGACCCTCATTGTATCAAAGAATGGGGGATAGATAGCAACAGTGTTTAGATAAACTGTTTAGAGAAACTAATTTTCAACCATGAAATCCTATTATTTCAGGTTGAATCTCAGCAGTGAATCTTTTCTTACAGGGTTTACTTCCAAGCTACTAACAGTTTTGTTATCGTTCGTATTATTTAATGTTGACGTTGGAATACGGATAATGTCTGACAAATCATATCATGACACATAATAATTTCAGAGTTGTAAAGAAAAGTGTTTATTTTCACCCTTTCAAACCACTAAATGTATATATATTATTATTTTCTTCTTTCAACTTATAAGAGGTGTACCGGGTTTTTGCATGTAATTTTTGTTACTGAATTTAAATAACGTGATGAAAATAATGTCAATCAATGGCATAGAGTCTAATAGTTTTTTTCCCTGTTTCATTAACTGCATGCTTAACGATTCTGAAAGACGTTTCGTCAGATTTTTGTGAATTTTTGATCACATGGTTCTTTCGACTTTTAAAACCTGGTGACTTTTTAATGGTTTAAAAGACAGGACACGCTGTTTTCTTGCGTTTTACTTTTTGAGCCTTCATTGGAACTTAAACGTTTGGCAGTTTACTTTAAAAAAAAAAAAAACTGATTAATTTTATTACAATCACCCATTTTTCCAGAGAGATGGATTAATGAAGTTCCCATGTGATCAAACTGTCACCACTTTTTATCATTTTTTAATAATCTGTGCATTCTATGAGCGCACATAACAAATTTCTGTCTGTTTTGTATTTGAACGGGAAACATACCTTTGTCGGTGGTCTTCCAAGTTTGCTTGTCACGTGATTCGATGTAGCCTAATCAAAGAGCAGTTTCTATGTGTAGGATAATGTGAACAGGTCGCTCAGTGGCTGAAGCTTGGAGACTCTTGGTTAGTAGGCAGTGGTTTCGATTCTCAGCAGAGTCAAAATATGCACAGACTGTTTCTTTCAGTGGTTCCCTCAACTTCGAAATTTACCACTAGTGGGGGCAGAAAACGTGAAACTGCAAAACACCCACCCTAACCCTTTCTCGGACGTTTGGTCAGCTGTCAGAACCAGTTCGCACATCGAATGGCGTGGTGATAGCCAAAAAAAAAAAAAAAAGAAAAAAAAAAAGGTGTCGTTACAGCTTATATCGTTTTTGATGTGGACACGCATGCTTGTCTCTCGTCTGTAGCGGGCTCGTCACGGCGACCATGGTGAAGCGAGCTGCCACCACCATGCGGAAAAACGCCGTGGCCATCAAGCAGGAGATCCTCCACTTCGTCGCCACCAACACGGCAGGATACGAGGTACTGCTGGCACGTGCTGCACGCGTGCTGTGGCTTGGTCACACAGCGCGAGGGGGGGGGGGGGGGGGCAGGGTCACGCTTCTTTTGTCACAGGCGGCTCGTGAGTGCGTGTCTTGGAAGCACGGAGCGAGTGTGAGGTCGTCTTTTTCTCACAGCCAGTTCACAGTGGACGCTCACTAGGGGATATCTAATATGGATGTCTCCCAGGAGTTTTAGGGTGATTGGACGCGTGGATAGAAATGAGCCTATCCTAGCCAGTCCCTATCATGTATTTCCTCCTGTTCGTTCTTTTCAGTATCCAAGAGCCGCTAAACGTCCCTTCTCGGGAAAAAACAACAACAAACAACAACAACAACAACAACAACCACCAAAAAAACCCCCAACAACCCGCATCCCTTATTTGCCACTATGCGAGGCCAGTATGTCAGATTTTTGCTTTCAGAGGGCTGCTCCACACAACCCCTCGTGCCAGTGGTGACCAGAAAGTTTTCAAAAAGCCCTCAAAGATCTGTCCTGTCGGCCAACAACCAGTCAGAAGAAACTATCAAGTGGTTAGGCTAGGCCACACACCATGTCATCTAGCCATCAGGGCGGCGATAGGGTTGGGGATTAGGAAAGGGCCCCTTTCTGAACGTCCACGTGTCCAACAGCCTTTAACTGGCTGGGAGGAAAGACGTTCGCCTCTGATGCTGGCGAAAACACTTTCACGCCGTGCACTGCCTCACGAGTGACCTTGCCGTGCGCCTTGTCAAACAAGCTTCCTCTCTCTCTCAACAGCGTTTTTCCTTTCATATCACGATTAATCCGTTGGTTTCTTTCCTTCCAGCTGTCACGAAGACACCAAAAAATCGTCATCCCGCGTGAAGACGCCGATTCAGAAAGCGTGGTGCGCCAAGCCATCACGTGCATGTTCTTTTAGGCCGGGGTTGTGTTGAATTGCAAAGTTAAGAAGTGGCGTAATGTTCGTTACTGACGTGTGAGTGTTTTTGTCCTTCTGTCCATGCTTGAAGTGCCGGCGGGGGGAGAATGATGCGCAGCCCGAGCGCTATCAAGCAGATGTTGCTCGACTGGTGTAAGGCCATGACCAGGGAGTATGAGGTAGTATGCTGCTGGCTGCCCCTTCATCCCCTACCCCTACCCCTGCCCCCTCCCCACCCCCCACTTACCCTCTCGGCACCACCTCCCCCCTCTCACTCCACCCAGTGTCCACATACTCGATGGTTCCCTCCTCCCCACTTCCTTGACTCGACCCTGTCTTCAGTCGGCGGTCGCTGCACATGTATCACGTTCGCACCACACTACACAGCCTGTCGTAGTTGTCAGCACCACGTGCACGACAACCCATTTTATTTTATTTCATTTTATTTTTATTTCGAACACACCTTTGCATGTCATGTCTTCATCACACCAACACATGATAAGCATCAAATGCGCAGATCAAATTTACGCTGCTGTCATCAGAACTCCATCGATGCATTACATATCTGCATCTTGACAACCCCCCCCCCTCCAACACACACACACACACACACACACACACACACACACACACACACACACACACACACACACACACACACACACACACCCCAAAAAAAAAAAACACCCCCCAAAAAACAAACAAACAAAATCCCCAAAACAAAAAAAAAGAAAAAAAAAAAGAAAGACAAAAACAACAACAACAACAAAAACCCACCACCACCAACAAAACCCAAACAAAAAACAATCGCATATTTCCCTCCCTATCCCTTACCCTTGGCCCGCCCACCTCCCAATTTGCATGGTTGCGGATTGCTGACATTAACCTCGCAAAACTACTTGGGTGTGGTTTCCGTTGCCGTGCGTGTCACTCATCTTCGGTTTGTGCTGACCTTCCCCTCACCCCCCATCACTCTTTATCTGCCTCTAGCTCTCCTCCCAGCCCTGTCAGTTTTGGTTTGTCTGCCTCAGTTTTGTAGCAATGTTGCGTTTTTCAGATTTCTGTTATCGGAGCGGGTTCTGTTGCCTTGGGTTTTTTTTTGTTTGTTTGTTTTTGTTTTGTTTTTGTCGGTTTTGGTTGCAGCCTCTGGTTTTGGGATTGCCTTTAGTGTGCCTGAGCTGGAGAAGGTGTGGTGACTGGTATTGTTTTGCATGGTGAAACTACCTAATATTATTGTGGCTATGCGTACTACAGTGTAGGCGTTATAATTGCCTTGCCGTGATGATGTCATGTTTATTTTTATACGTGATATGTGTGCTTGAGCAGCATGAGATGGTTTATGGCGTAGCGTAAGTGATTGTATTAAGCGGGCAATGCTGGTTGGTGTTGGATGCATCTTCCGATCACAAGAAAATCAAGGCTTCAAACTGGTGCTTATGTAGCAGTTGAAAATTCAAACCAGAGAAGGCCAATTAAGGCTATGGATTTCAACCTGCTTGTGACAGTAATACCTATTTATGTCATTTCTCAAACCAGGTTCGAGGGGTGTCCGATTCTGCTCTGATAGCAATAAAATAAAGAAATAAAAATCTGCAACCGATTAATTCTGGAAACATGAAATACATTTGGGGGATGCATTCAACTGGATATTGTTTATTGTGTAACTGCTTCGGTTTGGTTTCATGGCTGCTTCGTTGAATAACTGGCTTTGATTGATTGTGCAAGTAAGATTTCAACGATTGTATGAAGCATGAGTGACTGTGTGTACGTATACTTTATGGCGTGTTTGTTCTTATTTATACAGAAGATTACATTTTGATAGGTCTTTAGCCAGACTGATCAAGATCTTGACAAAGCAGAGATTTTTTCGAACCAAAGGTCTGAAGAGTAAAGTAATTATTTAAAAGAAAAACAAGACCAAAAAAATGCTATGATAAATACCACAGCGGAGTAAAATTAACTTGGGGGGGGGGGGTATTTGTATGACACGAGGTGACGAATTTAGTTCATGAACGGGTATTAAATGTCTCCAAACGCACAAAACTCACGTTCGTAACTGGCAGGGTCGAGAAGAGTTCTGTCCCACTGGCATTTCTTGCAGTGACATCATCAACGGTTTAATACTTGGCATTTCAAGTCGTGCTAGTTGACAGTGACCTCTTCCCCACCTTTCCTGGTTATGTACGTGTGTTTTATCGATTGATGCACCTGAAGTGGCGTATTACGTACGTATCTAGTGACATTTGATGTTTGTCGGCTCACGTATCACATGCAAAATAACGTCGACTGACGTATTTGACGCTCTTTGCCGTGTTCGTGTCAGAACGTGGAGGTGACCAACTTCTCGTCCTGCTGGAACAACGGCATGGCTTTCTGCGCTCTTATCCACCACTTCTTCCCTGACGCGTTCGACTACTCCAAGCTGGACCCCAAGCAGCGCAGATACAACTTCACCCTCGCCTTTGACACAGCAGAGTGCGTTCAAAATTCCATGCTTTTCTATTGTTGTATGTTGTAAACGCAAAATCATTAAATTTTCTTTATATCATAATCACTGAACTCTCCGATGGCCCGTTGCATGGACGAACGGGAGGAAGTATTCACTTGCAGTAATGTTGAGATGAATGTATTCTGGTCTAGTGGTGGGTGGTCTAGTGGTTAAGAGTCAGTCACCAATGCGAGAGGTCAGGTTCGAGTCCCACTCGGGGCGAAGAATTTTCTTTCTCGTACGTGACACCGTTCATTCGGGCCGACCGTCGGGGGTTCTCTCTGGGTACTCCGGCTTCCTCCCCCTCTGCTTCAGTTTAGAAATGTTCAGCCCCAAAAAATCAAAAATAAATGCAATTCTAAAATTCCGAAACTTAAAATTGCTGAGCTGGCTCTTCACACCACGTGATTGTAATGTTTTTATGTCCAGTGTGTGAGAGAATGCATGTGATCCACGTGAGCGTGTGTGTTGGGTTTAGCTCGCGGCGCTTTGAGCCAAATATTTGGAATACAGGGCCTATATTAATGCACTTATAATTATTAATGTATATCCCGATGGCATGTACAAACGTATTAGCCATTCTAGGGCTTGGATGAATTTAACTCTCTCTATGCTATGGTCCTATTTTTCCATCCTGACGTTCACAACGCATGGCTGCGGAGGGTCGATTTTTCGGATCTCCAACTCTCTATTATTATACTCAGTCATGACTTCAGAAAGGACGAAACCAAATACAGAGCTAGCAAAACGGTTAATTTTTGGTCAAAGGGATGCAGCTTCTGTTACCATAGTGTACTATGATCATAGCCGTTATTAGAGAATAGTTTCGAGGCTTACTGGCTCCGCTGTCGTCTCCTGCATTATGGCGTCGTTCGCTCTACGTGGTGCTGGCAGGAGACCAGGAGATACTCGCGGTCAGATGTTGCAAACAGCTGTGTCAGGTGTTGAAGGACATGATCATAATAGGTCAGGCCCTGATTTTGTTTAATGTTTCTGGCGCGTCAGCTGATGAAAACAGTAGCGAAGGTTGAAAAAGGTTGAATTTTGGATCTGATTTCACACAGTACTGAGGTAGTTGATCAATACGATTTTTACGACAAGAAGAAGAATTGCCTTCATTCAGTTATGTCACAAATTTTCAAGCTTTTAAGTCTGTATTCTGTTTTCATTTTTTCCAACGTGACCAAACAGCCAGCACAGAAGTTACGTCATGAAAAGTCTTAGCATAGAGAGAGTTAAGTCAGCCAGCTTAACAAGCGGTGATGACCTGAAAGCGGCAGAAACTAAGGAAGCTACCTTTTTTTTTCTTTTTCTTTTTTTTCTTTTTTTTTGGGGGGGGGGGGGTGGTGGTGGTGGTGTATTTTTGGTAGGTTTCTGAGTCAGGTTAATCACGCGTTCCCCGGTAGCTGCGCTTTAATGTCAGTTGGAACTTAAGTCCGACGAGCAGCGATTCGTACAACATTTTTCTCTGTTCCTCAGGAAAATGGCGGACATCGCTCCACTGCTGGATGTTGAGGACATGGTGAAGATGAAGAACCCAGACTGGAAGTGCGTCTTCACCTACGTCCAGTCCATTTACCGGCATCTGCGTGACCACGAGAACAACAAGGCCAAGGCCGAAGCGTAGAGGTCATGTGGGTCAAGGTCAATGGTCAAGGTCACGCAGCGGCAAAAAAATGTTTCTTTCAAAGTGACTCGTACGGAGATAATACAGGTGCTACCAGCCAGCCCGCATGTGGTATGAACAAGAGACTGACATCTTCCGGTTTCCATGGACACTTGCGGACCGCATCAAGAAGACAAAATCTCCGTACGGGAAACATTATGAAGCATAGGCAGTAACTAGTTAACTTTAAAAACCAAAAAATGTGCCTTTGATAGAAGAGACAGGAAAGTCGTTGTGTTACACACAAATGTTTCTTAGCATCTTGGAATGTACATGTGTTTATAGTGGATCAGTTGGAACCGTTAGCAATTTAGTCCATGCAGGACACGACGTATTAGAACTTGGCAAAGAAGCAAGAAAAGACCACACCAAGACAACTGTCGCAAACTGCGCTGCAGGTCAATTCTGCTTTACTTCTCATGTGAAACGATATCATTTTTAGGTTTCGAGATTCGACTAGTGATTTTTAAACTTGCATTTAGGTAGACGAATCGCTATTTTTTGTGGGCATTACTATGTATTTTCACAGCCGTGTTAAGCGCAGGTTTATACAGGCATTGTTTTGTTATCGCTGGAAATTCTACCTTCTTTAACACGTTTTTAATTTCTTTTATTTTTTTGCGGCGCCTGACATTTTATAGAATGTAAATTTTGTGTTACTGTCCATGTTCTTATGCTTTTAAAAATATTTTTAGCGCAAAATACAAACCAAACAAAGAAACGAAAACAACAACCAAAAAACCCAAAACAGTTTAGGTCTGTCGAGCATTTTAGAATAACGTCTTTGACGTAGGCTGCAATTGTGACACTGCTGTTAATTTTATCAGACAGTGCACAAGATTTTTAGTTTTCCATGTCTGTGTTTAATAACACGGGCGTTGACATTATAGCTACCAAACACGATACTGTAAATGAAATTACTTTATCGCTTGCCAGGTTCGAGAACGGATAGCATAGTGGTACATCTCACTGTTTTTGAGCATGCAACGAACAGCTGACTGGTGCCACTCTCTGAGTTTAGTGCAGTTTTTTTTTTCCTGAAAGAAAGCGGATCATGCCACGAGGGCATAAGATGAATATTAGAGTTTTGCATGCTTTACTTCGCTATAATTTCGCTGTGATAGCAGTCACTGTCTTTTTCTGTGATAGAGTAGAGGTATTCGTGTGTAATCTCTGCAGAGTGTCCGTATTGTGCCTGTAATCTATCTGTGTTTACAAATCGGTCTCAGTAGCTTCTTTCATTAATTTACTTCACTGCGTTGTGTGTTGGCCATCCATGCATTCAACGCCTCTTTCTTTCTCTCTCTCTCTGTCCCAGTTTAACCTACGGTAAGTGCAGCCATATTCTCCACAAACGTAATACCTACAAAATACAGCCCACAAACGTCCGGAAACGGCCAAAATGAAGCTTTATTGTATACCTACGCATCTGAATCATCACACGACTGAAGAAATCGTTTGTGGTAAAATTCAGTGTCTTTCCTTCCCTGTCTTTGCCGGCGTACGTCATAGATTTTGCATTATTTTTTGTTTTCGGTTTTCATGGACCACATCATTATGACGTCACAGATAATGATGTATGTAATATTGACAGTATATTACCGCGTGTAATCACACGAAACGTTTGCGAGGTAGTAAGATATTTTGAGGTTGTTTTTTTTTTAATTGTTTTTTTTTCTTTTCTCGCGCTTCAAAGCTGTAATTGTAGTTAGGCGCTGTAGTGTGAAAGACACTCTTGCACAGTACGGTGTGTGCATTTCTCTGTGTACAAAGTCCATTATTTCAAAGTGCATAATAACACACAAAGGAAGTATACTGTTTTTCTTTCCCGGGCACGCTGCAGCCACCATGCACTTGCGTGTGCTAATTTCGTTAAAGATCTGCTAAAACCCTGGCTGTCTTGCAAATAATGCTGTTTGTGTCATTTTGGTTTAGTCAGTGCTGCTTACAGTTGACATTGTGTGTGTGGTTTGCTATCAAGTGTTGTGCTATAAGTAACTCTCGGTAGTGCCAATCGTGAGTCGAGTTTTCGTGTATCTTGAACTGATTAGCCACTGCAGTTTCTAAACACCTTCAACAACGACGATGGACTATCGGTGAGGGCTTATGAACAGAGAGAATTTCTGCAGTGAATACTGAAACCGCTTCTGTGAAAATGGCAGAGTTTGAGGGAGATTTCCATTTTAAAGTCGTTATTGTTTTCACTGGTTGAATTTCCCTCTTGAATGTGAAAAAGGAATTCTTAAAATAATGTGAGCGAATTTCGCCAAAAATGTGCCTTGAAATACTTGTGTAATTATACCTGTACTCGATTTGTCTATCCCGATGAAATATATTTTTCGTTGACAATAACTTGGCATCAGAATGTGTTCACAGCTTGACTGATCATTAAATTTAGTAGTGTCGATACTTGTAAATACGGAGACCATGTTAGCATTACAATAATGCACATTATACACTAACGGTAGCTCAGGGTGTAGAATCTACTTTATCCTATTTTTTTGTTTTTGTTTTGAAGTCCATGTTGATATTATCAGATAGTTCGTGAAATTTGTTGGATGACAGACAGAGCACTGGGTTTGCTGCGTAACAAATTGAAGAATACGCAAGTTAGCTCTACAACCTTACTCACCTACATCGATATATCCAATGTATAGTTTCGAGATCGAGTGTTGGTCAACAAATTTAAATCGCCTCCTGTGTAGTGGGTCTTTCTACGTTTTCATTTCTTCAAACAGAAAAACATGACTGACTAATTTCAGACCGTAGAGTATTTGCAGAATATAGATTTTTTTTCTTGCTAGGCAAAGGTATACCTCAGTTTCTTTTATTTAACTAATGCAAGCATCAATGAAAGGACATGCTGGTAGTAAAAGCTATTATTATTATTATTATTATTATTAAGATAAGATACAGCTTTATTCGTCCCTCGAAGGGAAATTGCACTGTCTGCTCAGACAAAACTGACAATAACAATCATTACAATTACAAACGTCATTTTAAGATGATAGTGATGTAAGGAAAGGGTTATCTTTGCACCTTCAACGATTTTTTTAAAAAAGAAAAATGAACGCATTAGGATTTATTTAACAAAGGACATGGTTTAGTGTCGAAGGGAACATGGTGTGGCTGACGACACGTGTGTGACTTTTTTTTCTTTTTCTGTTGCATTTAACTGTACAGGTCTAGCAAACGCGTGTTTTGACGTGTACGGCTCCACCCGAATATGGTGACTGACTGTGTACGGTGGAAATTAAAATGTTACCAGGTGTAGAAAAGTCTATTATGGCGGGCGGATGCTGCGGCGCTGATTTTTGACATTATATTTTGTTCTGTTTCGTTTTTGTTATTTGTGTTGCGGTATAAGACAAGTGTACTCTAATGTTCGACTAATAAACTGCATATTATTTCAGTAGTGTGTGTGTGTGTGTGTGTGCGTGCGTGCGTGCGTGCGTGCGTGCGTGCGTGCGTGCGTGCGTGCGTGCGTGCGTGCGTGCGTGTGTGCGTGCGTGCGTGCGTGCGTGCGTGCGTGCGTGCGTGCGTGCGTGCGTGTGTGTGTGTGTGTGTGTGTGTGTGTACATATTACGACGATTTTCTACAAGACGTAAATTATATCAAGATGAAAAAGTAGAAATACAAAATAACAAACAAACAACAACGGCAAAAGAAAACAAACAAACCGAAAAACAACAACAAAACTTCACGACAACAACAAAATCGACAACAACAATAACAACACAGCGAAGCAAAGCAAAAACAAATCCACACAAACAATGAAAGAAGTGTTATTTGACAACGTGGAATTACTTCTGCTGAAGTGGCATTTCTCAGTTCAATTCAGGTCTATGAATTTGGGCAACCCCGTGCAGTTGTTGAGATGCCGTGTACTACCAGTGCGACACAGACCATTGTATTTCACGAGCGTATTTCTCCGGATGAAATAAACGTTTTATATGTCTTTTCACGTCAGCTCGTGTGCATTCACAACAATAATGAAAGTAACCTGCATTTCTATTTTCTATTTGACCCCCCCCCCCCAAAAAAAAAAAAAAAAAAAAAGAAGTTGGGAAGGTGTGCTTGTGATTACCTGTGACTAAACGGCATGATTATCCACTGCTGTATCTACGGCATCGGTTTTCAAGACCAGATTCAATAATAGCAAATCCAAATGACTTCGCTGATATACTCGCGTGTTGCATTAGTTTATGGTCGGGTTTGTACATCTCCGTCTACGTAGACGATTGACAAAATCAGTTTCTCGTGTAGTTTCCACGTGAAGCCGCTTGCGCGCAGTACGCCGCATGACAGCAAACTGGAGATGATAAACCCAAACTTTATGTTCTTTTTTTTTTTGAAGATCAACACCACTGCCAACACACCAGTCACAGTCGGTGGAGAGCCCATCAGGGAGGTGGAGTCTTTTGTCTACCTGGGGAGTGTGGTTGATGGACAGGGAGGCACAGACCGAGACGTCACAGCCAGAATCGGCAAGGCAAGGGCAGCAATGGTCATGCTGAAGAACGTCTGGAAATCCAAAGTTGTCAGCATAAGAACCAAACTTCGCATCTTCAACTCCAACGTGAAGTCAGTTCTGCTCTACGGATGCGAAACATGGAGGACAACGAAGACGATGCAGCAGAAGATCCAGACATTTCTCAACACCTGTCTGAGGCGCATCTTCAACATCCGATGGCCAGAGAAGATCCGGAATGAAGAGCTGTGGGAGCGAGCGGGGCAGGAACCAGTGGCCAAGCAGATCCTGCGGAGGAAGTGGGGCTGGATTGGACACACCCTCAGGAAGCCAGCATCCAGCACCACACGCCAAGCCCTGACATGGAACCCGCAGGGGAAAAGGAAGAGAGGCCGGCCTCGCAACAGCTGGAGGCGGGACACTGAGGCAGAGCTATGTAAGCAGGGGACCAACTGGACTGGAGTGGCAAGACTAGCCCAGAACAGAGTGCGATGGCGAAGGGTTGTCGATGGCCTATGCTCCACGTGGAGCCAAGGGCCTAAGTAAGTAAGTAAGTTATGTTCTTTTTGTCGTGCGTAAAGAGTTAACATTCAAACAAAGTAATCAAACGGAATAATTACTGTGCTTGTATACATGCATAAATTGTTACACGAGACATTGCCATTATTGCTTTAGGACTTCAAGGCAGGCCGCAGATCATAGTGTATTACTGAAAATCTTTCCTGTCTTCTTCCCAGAGTCTCAAGTCATTCTTGTTTAGTCATTCTATCAGGTTAACCTAATATGCCATTTCAGTTTAGTTTTCGACGATGTTTGTGAAAGGAGGGAGCTGACAGAAAACGATAAGTTCAAAAGCATAATTTAACAATGCCGTCCTTGTAATAACAACGAGTTCTCCCTGCAGGTGACAGGGGAGCTAACTCCGGTTTGTTGACAAGTAGACTCCAGAGTGCAGTCCCTTTTCGGCGGGGCGTGAAAATGTGACTGCTTACAGCCAGCGCAATTCTAAAAAATGGCGATTTTTTTTTTAGAAAAGCGAAGACTTGTGTGTCATATGATTCCATTTGAAACGAAGTCTTGAATATCCGACCACTTTTCCTTTGGGCAGAATCTTTGCCAGCGGACAATTATTGTTGCGCTTTGATGGCACTGTTTACGTGGTACACTGATCCAACAGGCCAGATTATCACCCAGTAGTTTGAGAGGCAGACCTGCTACCAGGCAAAAAAAAAAAAAAATGGCGCCAGCAACACCCAGACTTCAATCCATCTGACAGCTACCACCATCTGAACACAGCCGAACAAGTCGCTAATACAGTAGGACCCGCTTATAAGAAGCCCGTCGGGAACATTTTTTTTACACCTTATAAGCGAGCTGTCTTATAAAAGGGTTGCTGGGATAGAAGGAGTAACGAGCCCAACTACCTTATGAGCGGGTTCTTGTGATCTTGCATTTCTTCTAGAATTTACCTTGTATTGTTTCTCTATATCGTTATGAATTATGCAAACGTATTATAGTGTCGTGTAAGTGTTATATAGTGATGAATTTGCTACGGAAAACATTGTGTTACAAACTGCACAATTACACAGGACCACTTTCGACAAACAAGATCCTGTCCTTCCTCAGGAGGAGGGGAGCCGGGGTGGTTGAATGGTAGAGCGTTGGACTTCTAATGCTCGGGTCGTGAGTTCGATCCTGGCTGGGGCCAAATATTTGTGCTGGCTTTTTCATCATTGCCCCGTCTTTGATATCGCCCTATGTGGTGGAAAAGGACGTTAAACCCCCAAACACCCACCCCACCCTTCCTCAGGAGGACAAGAAGTCACTACTTGACAACATGATCACAGCCCTCCACAAAACTCCTTACACAGTACAGCCACATTCTCACACACCCCACATCTTTCCCACTGACAGGCCACTGCCACTGATGTACATATACTGTATGTACTTGTTTATGGAAGGAAGACTTCAACTTTACCCAGTAACCCCATCCAGAGATATATATATAAAAAAAGGAATAATAAAAGTATTTCAACCAACAACCAACCAACAAGTGAGAAGAGGATGATGAATTTTATTTTTGTATTTTTTTGTGTGTATTTCTCATATGGAGATGAGAATGAGTATGAAAGATGATGTGAAGTGATGGGTTATAACGTATGATTTGTAGTGTGTATCGGTGTACTTGTGTGTTGGTTAGAGTTTATCAGTGTGAGTGTGTGTTGATTTGTTAGGTGTCTGTAGAAGTGGTGTGCGTGGGAGTCTTGAGTGTGTGGCTGGGTTTGGAAGTAAAGTTTTTCTGCAGTGTGGTGGAGGTAAGAGTGGTCTGTGTGACCTGTTTAGTGTGGCGTATTGTGTGTATAGTGTGGGTGTTGTGTATGGTTGTCGTGGTTTTGGTGCAGGGTATTTGAAGTGCGATGAGGATGGTGGTGGTGCAGATGTGGATGTGAAGTATGTGTGGTTGAGGACGGATGGTGGTATGGGTGTAGGTTTGTTTGATAAGGGTAGTGTAGGTAGGGGTCCAGATGAGGTTGGTTCAGGTGTATGCGTGGATGAGGGTGGTTGTTTAATTGGTTGAGAGTGGTGCAGATGTACCAAAACGTGGGGTCATCCCGATAGTACCCCGCACCGTTAGATCCCCGCACTGATAGATCCCCGCATTGGCAGATGTCTTATGAGTTAAAATGAACATGGTTTGACGTAGTTGACGAGTGGCCAGTGTCAGAACACGTCCAGATATTACTCAAACGGCAGCAAGCGTCCTTCTGTTGGAATAAACTAACATTCAACTGGATCTAATTTCTATCTGGGACTGTTTGACATGACCTATTTGAAGAGAGAGAGAATCTAGAGAACAAATTTGATTTTGCATTGTGTAAATTAACTGCTCTCTCTCTCTCACACACAAACTCATCCTTCCTGACGCGTCCCTAACCACTGATGAAAAGATCACGGCTTTAGAGTGTCTACCACTGGAAAAACACCTGGCCTTTAACAAATGCATCATGATGCACAAAATTATTAATGGTAAAGCGCCTCCTTACTTATCGAAACTGTTCCTCGAAGTGCTGTATCCGCTGTCACAAGGTCTAAACAGATTCTTGTACTACTTAAATCAATTATTATGCCACTTGCCAATGGTTTATTATCATTTAAACAAACAGAAATGAAGTATATATCAAAATGCTTATTATATACGGTGATGGTCAATGTACGCGTAGTATTATGGACGACTTGCCGGTATTGGTAAAAATCTGACAAATGAGTGTTTTCATTGGTTGTACTTCTTTATAATAAAATACAGCATAAACTCTTTATTAAATGGCCAAAGTAACATTTATACATGTATATAAATTTGAAATTTGTTTTGTACCACTTTGGTGCTCGTGAGTCACAGCACATGATCTGAGATATTTTCCTCGAGCTACAAAAGTATATGACATACAGGATGACAGATGAAAATAAGAGCAATGTTTTGATCTTCGAAAATGTCAGGTTCATATCACATGAAAAATCTGCAGGAGTCCGTAAATGTGACATGTCAAACACAGTGTGTATAGTGCCTAATCACGAGCCAGAATATAGCATGTCTGAATTTGTCAACATACATTCATCAAGTGAATCACCCAGCCCATCCTACACAAATATGAGTGATTTAATGCTTTAAAACTTCCACATTAGAAAAGCATGATCACAGGGCTTTCCTGTGCCCCCCCCCCCCATCAACCCATTGATCCAACACACACACACACACACACACACACACACACACACACACACACACGTCCCTATATATACGAGAAATTTCCATTTGAAAAAATGGGTTTCACAAAAACAGTGGGTTCCTTGGAAAATCGTCAATATTTTCCATATAATTATACTACTTCACATTTGCTTTGCATCACTACAAAGACAAAGACTGTTGAATAGACAATCTGCTTTTATTTCATTAAGGTAATTACATTGCAATCCTCGCGCATAAGGCAACAAAACAGAACAATCATAACCGAACATTTCATTCCCGCGCAATAGCGGCCCCGCGCACTAGCGGCCCCGCGCACTAACGGCCCCGCGCACTAACGGACCCGCGCACTAGCGGACCCGCGCAATAGCGGCCCAGCCCCTTGTTTGATGAGGGTGTAGTCAGAGCGAGAGACCATGATACCTTGCTTTGCATCATATATGGGATTTTTTGTGTGGTTTCTAGATGAAAAAATGGTGCTGATTCCGAATCCGACGAGTGCCAGACGGTAAATGTTGGGCAATTTGAAAGAGAGGCTGAAAATAAAAATGGCCGTCGCACATATGTACGCAAGAACTTTTTATCAGTGATTTCAATGTAAAGAAAGGGTGCTGATACCGAAACCGACGAGTACCAGAGTGTACATGTTGAACATTTTGAAAGAAAGCCTGAAATACTAAACGGCCGTTAAAAAACCCTGAAAAGCATTGTATTGCCGTATATATCAAAATGTGTGACTTATTTTTGGAAAGAAACGATTTTTTTCAGTAGTTTTTACATGAAAAAGCATGCTGATTCCAAATCTGACGAGTGCAAGACTGTAAATGTTGACGGTTTTGAAAGAGAGGCTGAAATTCAACATGGCCGACAAGAAACTGACATTGCTTCTTTTTACCGCCTACATGAGGTACAGTAACTAAATTTTCGCCAAAAACCAGAGATTTTGAGTGGTTTCCATATGAGAAAAGGGTGCTGATTCCGAATCCGACGAGTGCCAGACTGTAATGTTACGCATTCGAAGGAGAGCTAAAATTCAAACTGGCCGCCCAAACATTAAAACGCGTTGTTTTGCCGCATATGAAAATTGTACAACTTATTATTTTAAAAAAAAACTGACGTTTTTTAAATAGGTTTTCACATGAAAAAAAGATTGCTGATTCCGAATCCGACGAGTGCCAGACAGGTAAAGTTTTAGCATTTTGAAATAGGGCGAAAATCGAAACGGACGCCAAAAACTGTAAACGCGTTGCTTGTCCGCAAAAAATGAAAATCAAGAATTTATTCTTTGACAGAAACGAGTTTTTAAAGTGGTGTATATGAGATAAAAGGATACAGAATCCGACTCTGATGAGTGCCAAACTGGAAATATTGTAAACATTTTGAAAGAGGCTGAAATTCAAAATGGTCGCCCAACCATCATAAACGCGTAGTTTTTGCCGCATATAATGAAAACCAATAAATCATTTTCTGAAAGAACGTGATATTTCCGCGGTTTTTGTATGAAAAATGGGTGATGATTCCGATTCTGATGAGTTACATACTGAAAATGATGAAAATTTTGAAAGAGATGCTGAAATTCACAAATGCCTAAAAAGAAACTGCACTGATTGCATTAATTGTTTTGCCGAATATATGAACAGCAAGAACTTCTTTTCGGAAAAACACGAGATTTTCCTGTTTTTTCTTTGTGCGAATAGTGTGCTGATTCTGATTCCGAAGAGTGCCAGACTGTTATTGTTTCGCATTTTGAAAGAGAGGCTGAAATTTAACATGACCGCCACCCCCCAAAAATAATAACACGCGTTGTATTCTTGCAAATATGAAAAACGATAACTTCTTTTTGTTAAAAGAACATGACTTTTCTCACTGTCTTGTCTGACAGAAGCTGGATCTAAATATCATTCATTTGCAATCGACATTGTGTACCAGGCGCGTAGGAAGATGCTGAGAGGAAGGGGGCCCCACTAAGTCGGGTGAGTGTAAGTGTTGTGGTGATACGAAGTGGGTAGGCTTGATTGTTGTGATATGATGGAAGGTCCATGATGCGGTGTAGAATAGCACTTGTGATTCTGAGGTTGATGTCTGTAAGAAGGTTTTGCATGAAGAAAGGTGTAGATCCGGGTAGTGTAAGCTGTGGTGCATATTTGAGTGGTGCTGGGAGGATATTGTTGTGTGGGTGGATTTCAGTGATGAGTTGGTCTAGTTGGTGTGCAATGTAGAGATGTTGTAGTGCTGTGTCAGTGTCTGTTGTGTACGTATCCATGGGTTTGTCAAACTCTGTTAATAATGTCCAAATCCTCTGATGTCTGCCGTGGTTTGTGCTGCGTGTTCTGTGTTTGTATATGCGGTTATTGAGTGTTCTGTGTTTGTGGTGAGAGCAGTTGTGTGTGTTGCGGGTGTGAGCTGGGGTGTGTTCTGGTGTTGTGTAAGTAGAAATATTGCCCGGTGATGATGAGAGTGAAGATGGGTATATGATATTGATGGATGAAGATGATGCTTGTGATGGTCATATTTGGAGGGATTTACAGGGGTGTTGATGGTGTTTAATGAAGGACACGTGAAAAGAGAGAGGCCACTGAGTAGAGAGGATGAAGGTGATGACGGCAAGGATTATTATATGCATAGAAAAAAAAATCGATGATGCAAGCGAGCTCCTTATAAGCGGGTCCGACTGTATAAACGAAGAATGCTTTGGTTCCCTCGATTTTGTCCATAAATTCCTCGAGAAGAGGCTCAAAGACGATCCAGAAAAAAATCCAACCAAAGCCGGGCATGTGTTACGTGTGGAGATGTGTTGAAGAGCCCGTCGTCTTTTCGAGGGAATACGATGACATACACAGGCGAACACTTCCTCACGTAGCGAGTTCTTGTGGACCGCACGTTGTCTCTTCACTCACAGAAAACACGTGTGCGCGTAGAAAGGTTATAATCGAGTGGAGTTTATTTCAGCACTTCTCTGGTGTTACACAGCACTTTCAAGCTTCGCAAATACAAGCTTCGCAAATACAAGCTTCTCTCGTGCACACACACGCACGCAAACATCTCAGGGCCTTATATACAGACACAGCATTCCAGCACATTCCGATCAACTAATACAGAATAACCAATCAAAAATCAGAACGTGAATCACCTTATTACTATTTTAAAACTAAAGAAGAATCCAGAATAATCAAGTACCGCCCGCCGAACCTAGGCGCGTTATCTAACACCTTCTAATCGTAAACAAGTCGGAACAAAGCGATTTGCACGAAATTTCCGAGCGACTCAGCTCTAGGCCCTAAGTGCCAGTCGCTGCCCGAGGCGAAAAAGGCTACAGCCAAAACAAGGTCACCACTTCTCGAATACTCTTGATAACAATAGAAACTTCTGAATCAAGGGGAACGGATTTCCATTACTAAAACAGAACATGAACTAAACGTAACAACTTCTCTGTTTACTACAAAAAACATTACAGCTGTTATCCTGCAGCATACAAACAAAATACACACAAAAGGCACAGCCACGCTCGTAACAGCATGCTGTAGCCGTATGTCACACGAGAAACACGATCGCGATCGCTGTTTGTTCGGACTACAAAAACCACCCCCGCGTTGTGACATGAGCCTATAATCCTACACTGAATTCAGGTCGGAGCGAGGACGACCCAGCTGGTCGAAGGACACAAAAATACACAGGGCCTCAAAATGCCTATATAGTCCCTATTAGTTTCAGGCATCATATTCACCCCTAAAAATGCTTCAATCTAGAAACAATGACTATAATGAACAGACCATTCAAAGGCACGCACCTGACAGGAGTTTAAGAAAAAAATTGAATGTCTCCCTGCCGCTCAAGCTTCACTGGAGTAATGCACGTCTACTTTCTCTTTAGGCCAGAGAGTCAGTTCACACAAGTCCGCTTGCCTCACTTGCCTTATGTTGAACGCTCTGTACACACATTTAGAGAAACCCAAGGCACGCGCAAAGATTCTGTTCGCCGATTTTTCCTCGGCTTTTAATACAATTCAACCACACATTTTTGCAAACAAGCTGATGTCAAACTTTTCTCTTGATCACTGATTAGTTTTATGGATTGTTGATTTTTTAACGAACAGAACACAGAAGGTTTTTGCCCACGGTTGTTTTTCAGAGACTTTGTGTACACCCACGGGCTCGCCCCAGGGCTGTTGCTTGTCTCCCCTGATCTACATCTTGTACACTGATGAATGTAGAAGTCAGCATGACAACAGGTTCCTTGTGAAATTCTCGGATGACACTGCATTAGTTTCTCTCTTGTTCGGATCTGAACAAACCCACGGTCCTGCACTGGATGAGTTTGTTGAGTGGTGTGACGACTCTTTCTTGGAGTTAAATGTTATGAAAACTAAAGATATGGTTTTTGATTTCCGAAGTAACAAAAAATGTGGTTGTGGAGACTGTCATACACAATCAAAAGGTAGTTGACGAGTACAAGTACTTGGGAACGGTCATTGACGACAAACTATGATGGGATGCCAACACAGAAGCCATAGTAAAGAAAGGTCAGCAGAGATTATATATTCTGAGGAAACTCAACTACTTTTCTGTGGATACAAAGTTCTTGGAACTATTTTGTCTTTCGTTGAAAGCATTCTGACCTCTTTTATTTGCTGGTTTGGCTCTCTTAGTGTTAAAAACAAAACCTCCCTCCAGAAAATTGTCAATATCAGTTCAAAAGTGATTGGTAAGCCACAGAGAAACCTTCAGGCGTTTTTTGAGCAGCAGGTCATCAGGAAGGCCAGTTCCATCTTAGGCATTCATGCTCACATTCTGTATAGAGAGTTTGAACGTTTGCCTTCTGGTCGAAGATTCAAAGCCCACTTCTGCAAAACTAACCGTCGAAAGTTCTCTTTTATTCCAACTGCAATATCCCTTCTCAACGAGAAGCACTGGGTGCCATAATTGCTGTGATGTATTTTAATAAGCTGCTGTTTCCGCTTCTGTGATGCTTGTGATACTTGTCTGTGATATGTTTTATCAGCTGCCTCATGCCTATAATTCTCCGGTTAGTCACCAAGTGCGGGATGTGTGTGTGTGTGTGTGTGTGTGTGTGTGTGAGAGAGAGAGAGAGAGAGAGAGAGAGAGAGTACAATTATATGAATTTAGCGATCTTAACTTCTTTATGTGTCTTATGCTCGCCCGCATGAATTGCCCTACGAGGATAAATAAAGTATTTTGACTTGACTTGACTTGGCTTCGACCTCTGTGCAAAAAAGTTCGAGCTTCACTGGCAGCTTGCCGCCTCTTTTTGCGACCGCAAGGCATGCACCTTGGCCCACATAACACAAAAATCACGAAAATCACGCTGTTTCAACAATACCTACAGACTAACACACTCGCCAAACAGGGTACCTTAAGTGAACACCAAACATGACCCCACGGTCAGTTTGTGTCCTTACGACAGCGACATCGATTCTCTGGCCGTCATGCTGAGGAACTTATCAATCAGCCAGACAATAGGGAAGAAGATGACAGCACACACAACCGCCCCTGATATGCAGAATGCAAAAACCCAATTCCTGAATTCTTCCAGTCCGTCCGTGTTTCCTGGACCGTCCTTTGCCTTGTCCCAGAGTAGGTAGTATCTCTCGTGTCTGTAGTAGCTGTACTCTTTTGTGTACATGAGCTGAAAGTCACACACACACACACACACACACACACACACACACACACACACACGAAACACCTGATATAGTTCATAAAATAACCAACCAACCAACCAGCCAAACCCCCCCCCCAAAAAAAAAAACAAAAAAAAAAACAACAACAACAAAAAACAAACAAAAAAAACAAACAAACAAACAAACAAACAAACAAAACAACAACAAAGCAAACCACAACAATATCTTTTTCCCCTATACTGAAGCACAAAACAAAAGTCAAAAACCCAACCAGAAACACATCTTGCAATTAATCGAGAACTGAGTTCCGCTGAAGTCTTTATGTAGGAATCCGAGAAGGTTAGACACGCCAGAACAAAACACACACACACCAAAACAAAACAAAACGCACACACACACACACACACACACAAAAAAACCCAGCAACAAAAAAACAACCAAAAAAAAACTCCCCAAAACAAAAGCATCGTCATCGTCGAAAATAGTTCACGCCTGCAATACCAGACACGCTGTACACCACCTCTATTTCGTATCGCTTTTATCAACATCGTTGACGTCACCGTCATCGGTCATCACCTCCGGTACGTTGGGGGTATAAAGACACTCGAGATCGGTGGTGTTGTAGAGGTCCTCATCGCTTTTCCCATCCCCGTCGTCGTCTTTATCGTTTTTTAACTCCTCGTCCACGAGGCCGTCGCCATCGTTGTCAACGCGATCGCCTTCTTGCATTGACAGGGTCGCCTGGGCATGGTTTAGCGCAGACAGCCTTGACCCGTCGTCGACTATAAACCTGTGGTTGACATCAAGCGAGGGCAAAGTACTTTGTAAAGGTCTGTTGACAGTTTAGAGTTTTCACATAACGACAAAAAAGTGGTGGGCGTACTCAGGGGAATTCAGGGCTCATTCTGGCAGAAAGAAAACATCCCGGGAAAATTAGGGTTTCACGTCCCGTTTCCAGCACTTGTCGCCAAACCGGGAGACCAGAAAGCACTAACTACACATATCATTAGCACTGGTGAAGCCGAGTACATCAGCTAGTACACAATGTGTGTGTGTGTGTGTGTGTGTGTGTGGTGGAAAGGGGGGGGGGGTGTCACTGGGGAAATGGTATGCATCAATTTTCACCCAATCGTGATTTCACCTTCTACTCTACACTCTAACGATGGACTTCAACTCACAATCCGCCACCACGCTAAGAGATGACGATGACAATGACAATGATTCTTTATATTTGCCAGCGGCAGGTCAATTTTCCAACTTGCCGTTGCTAACTACAGCTAATGAAAACTAGAAAGAACAGGAGCACACACGCACGCACGCACGCACGCACGCACGCACACTTGCGCATACAGACGCATGTGTACAGTTAAAGCAAAAGAAAGAAAGAAAAATATGTGCACACTGTGACCCCATAAGAAACTGGAAGGTAGAGGCTAAAATGCACACAAACGCTAACTGCTATATCAACATATCTAACAGTGGAAAAAAGGGACAGAGAGAGAGAGAGAGAGAGAGAGAATCCCCTTCCTGCTCACATGAAGCGCATGTCGCGCTGAATGACGTGAACGTTGTAGTACCAAAGGGGACTCGTCATGTTCGGCCCTATCAGGTCCTTGTCCTTGTTGATCTCCTTGAACATGAAGTTGGGCACCATAAGCACCCAGAACGGGTCCAGCTCCAGTCTGGTCGTACCCGTAGTGAGGTTTCCGTTCTTCTTCACATTCTCATACGTCGAAGCTTTCAAACCGACCAGCAGAGTCTGTAGGACAACGAATCACCCGTTTGACTGGATAGTAACAACAGGCAACACGTCGAATATCAAAGCAACACGGGAGAAGTACGACGCGTACATTTTGCGGTGGAGATGCCACCAAGCCACCAACCCCTTACATACACGTGCCTGTAGTGCGTTTGGTAATTCAGTCGCGCCAACGATTTGCGCTGATATATATATATCCCCCCCCCCAAAAAAAAAAAAAAAAAAAAAAATATATATATATATATATATTTTTTTTTTGGAGCCAGGGAGCTGGGATGGCCGACTGGGAGAGCGTTGGATCATGGACTTTCAAGTACGCAATTGATCGCAATAACACCCCCCCCCCTACCCCCCATTCTCCCAATTCGTTGATAGGGGGAATAATAATTATGAATGATGCAGAGGCTTAATTACAAATTATCAGTGTTGCAGGGCGCCTGCAGTTTTCGCCACCTTTCTCACGATGACGTTGCACTGCTGGGCTAACAGGCACGGGTCCGGAAAATACTGCTCCACAGGGGCCAAAGCCAGCCACATGTGGAACCCCTCCTGCAGCGCCTTGCTTTTGCTTTTTCTCATCATGCTTTTGGACTGCAGGGCGAACAGCACGTGTATGGGGCTGGAACCCACAACCGCAACCAGGCCTTGAGCGCTCTTCAGGTTGTGGCTCACGCCCTGGTGCGAGGTGATTCTCAAGGACTTGTTGGCCGTTTCCTTTTTTCCGTGTTTCACGACGATCTTCACGTCCACAGTCGGAGTTGAGCTGGTATCAGCTGCACGGAAGGCAAAAGAAAAAAAAAAAAAAGGGGGGGGGGGCGGGGCTGGTTACTAACTAGGCCTGTCAGGTCAAACGCACACTGCCTGGTCATCGACACGGAGCATCCTATCCCTCTCTCCTTTCTGGCACAAAGCTGTGACGGTGTGTATTTATCTGCGCGCTGCCATAATTGACAACGTCACTCGGCACGCCCCGAGGCCAAAGCTACTCTGGCCAAAACACAATACGACCATGATGTCATTTTATGGAGGGTGGGTGGGTGGGAATTTGACGCCCTTTTCCACTACGTATGTCATTTTATGGGGACAAGGGGGTGATTTCAAGATGAAGGAGATTGACGTAATGGTCATTTTCCTCAAATGACGTCAATGGACTCGCTGCTTTCTTTCCATGTTTCCGTCATATCAGACTACAGGTGCTACAGGCTCGACACTTTTGGCTGACAGGAGTTGAGTCACTAATTATGAGTTACAACCACAGACCTCTTTTTTAGGTCTGTGGGTACAACCGCGGGATGTTGTGACGTAAATTATTCTTTAGTCGCTTTTCGCGTCATGTCGGGAAGTATGAATCCTTTAGCCGGAGCATGCCGTTCGAACACAGGAAACTCTCAACGCATCCCAACAACCAGATAACATGTAAACGAACGCAAATCGCTCGCGGCCCAAACGATAGTTTGCCATATGTTTCAAGTTTTCAACAGGTTAATGGTCGCATGATAGCGTAGGACATTTTGTGGAATTGTAAGCTAAAGGCATATGACTGCAATAGGCGCACATTAAATTCACCAAGAGTTTTGCGACCTGTAGCTAAGATGGAACGGACTGGGTCAAAGGTCACCTGTGTGGACCCTACACCCCCCCCCCCCCCCCCCCCCCCCCCCCCCCCCGAAACTCATTAGCGTGACTGACCCTCCGCATCATGTGACTGAAACATGTTGATATCAGATGTGTGAGCGGATATGTGTGGGTAACCTGAGCGTGCCTGCGTGGCTACATTCATGGCGTTTGGAGCTAGGTAATGAAGATCTAGATTAATTCACTTTGTTATTGTTGCTATCAGTAAACAACAACAACAACAACAACAACAACCAACAACAACCACAAAAAACAAGCAAACAAACAAACGAACAAATTACCCATGACAGAAATGACGACTTGTAGACTTTCCGGCGAAGCGCGTTTGATGGGAAACAAGTAGATCTTCCCCCAAGTCTCAGTGGGCGTCATCTGCTCAATGTACATCAGTTTCTCCGTGTTGGCTCCGCTTACTACGGACACGGGCTTGTCGGCGGTGATGCGCATGCCCGTCAGCGAGGATTTGGAGGTCAAGGTCAAGCGGTTGTAAGCGCCAAGTTTCCCGATCTGTTTCTCGCCTTTGATCATCTGCTGGTCGCGGTCGTAGTTGATTTGTATTTCACTGTCGTCGACAGGCTTTTGTTCGTGTGTGCCCGGCAGGCAGGCAGGCAGGCACACACACACACACACACACACACACACACACACACACACACACACACACACACACACACACGCGCGCGCGCGCGCACACACAATCACAACGAAAGAGAGATTACCCGTTCATTTCAGTTTTTCTTACATCTCCAAGCTTATTCAAGGACTACACCAGTTATAAAAAAAAAACAATTAAATTATACTGATCATTTGACAGTACAGGTCAGGGGTGAGCTAGAAAAATCCGACTACGACAGTCCTGAGACAGCCTGCGTGTCAGAAACTGTAAGTCAGAAACTAGCTACACGTCTTTGTTTTCAGCTCAATTACATACAAGCAAAAAAAAAAAAAGTTTTTTTTTCTTTTTACTGGGCTGATCGAGGCCGGCCAAGAAACACCTGGCGACGCGACCTGGAGGCGGATGCCAAGAGCATGGGACACAGCTGGGGACAGCTGGAGAGACTGGCCCAGGACCGAGAGGCCTGGAGAACTCTTGTCGGCGGCCTATGCCCCAGAAGGGGCAAAAGGCGAGAGTGAGTGTGAGTGAGTGATCGTTCCTTCTCCATTAAAAAAAAAAATTAATGACTTCAGCATTTATCTTTGTTTTCTGATTTTTTCCCATGTACATACGTTTTTAGCGGCTTACAGAGAGGTCGTACACAGAAATTACATGAGGTAAATAAAAAGTGTACAAAAAAGAAGAAGAAGAAATGAACGAACACACACACACACACACACACCACACACACACACACACACACACACACCAACATGGGTCAAACATGAAACTAGAGAGGCAAAAGCCTCCATGGCTCCCTTGTGACACAGGTCAAAGTCATTCACAAGAGTATGTTTGTAAAGGTCTTATCACTATCCATTATCATGCCAAGTAAAGTGTCTCTGGCACTCTGGGTTCATGGCAATATTACAATTTTCCCCCGAAACAGTTTGTATGGCCTTGACCTCATCAATGTCTATCATTATGCCAAGTTTGATGCCTCTAGTATTTTAGTTCCTCCGAAAACAGTAATGTTAAAATTCACAACAGGCAGCTTTAATGACCTTGACCTTCAGTCAAGGTCATTCAGAAAGGTAGGTCTCATTGCTGTCTATCATCATACCTCGTTTGGTGCCTCTACTATTTGTTGTTTTGAAGAAAATGCCAAGGTTAAAGTTTCCCAAAAAACGCTTGCATGACCTTGACCTTGACTAAAAGTCACTGAACACAGGTATGTCTGTAAAGGTCCTGCTAATGTCAATCATTGCACATACAGTTTGATGCTTCTGATTCTTCTGGATTCTGAGAAAATGCAAATGTAAATTTCCCCAACAGACTGTTTTAATGACCTTGACCTTGAGTCAAGGTCATTTAAGGTGGTATGTGTGCATAGGTCTTATTACTGTCTATCAGCACCCCAGGTTTGGCGCCTCTGCTGTTTGTTGTTTCCCAGAAAATGCCAATGTTAAGGTTTCATAAAAATAGCTTGTACGGCCTTGACCTTGACACAAGGCTACCGACTACATGTATATCTGTAAAGTTCTTATCAACGTCTATCATCATGCAAAGTTTAAAACCTCTGGTGTTTGTAGATTACAAGAAAATGCCAATGTAAAATTTTCAAACAGAGAGCTTTAGTGACCTTGTCCTTGAGTCAAGGTCATTCAAAATGGTATGTTTTGAAAGGTCTTGTGGTTGTCTATCAGCAAGCCAAGTTTGGTGCCTCTGCTGTTTGTAGATTCTGAGAAAATGACAATGTTAAAGTTTTCTGGACACAGACACATACACACACACACACACACACACACACACACACACACACACACACATACACAGACGACGGAGGGCTAATACATAGACTCCCATTGTTACACAAGGGAGCCAAAAAGGTGGAGAGAACAGAACTGCCGTGAGCGTACGCATATGAATGAGGACAAAGACGGAGAGAGAGAGAAAGACAGAAATAAAAAGCCCAGTATTGGTGGAACAGTACTTGAGAAACAAGAGTCAACACTGAGCAGGCCAAACTGCATGCAACTCTTTACCGTGACGGTGACTGTCGTGTCCTTGTACGGGATGGCCACTGACGCGAAATTGAGCAAGAATTTGCCCTGGGCCTCCGTGTCGTGTAAGGTCACGTTCACCGTGTGTAGCATGTGCTTCATGCCGAGCGAATGCACGGGGATGACGGGATAGGAGTCGCTTCCGCTCATCACGAACACAAGGATGTCAGCCGAGGACTGCACGTGCGCGCTGCCTGCAAATGACGTATATGTTACAGTCAAAGCTGGAAATTAGTCATTCTCCGGGAATGCCTGAAATTTCAGTCATTCCCAAGAAACAGTGAAGAAGGAATTTCTAGGGAATGACTGAACTTTCAGGCATTCCCGGAGAATGACTAATTTCCAGCTTTGACTGTAACATATACACGCAAACCCTGTGTGCGCAGAAAAGAAGCTGACACCGACATGTACTACTGCTACTACTACTACTACTACTACTACTACTAGGTTTAATAAGTGCGTGCCTTACCCATTTCATTTTACAAGCTCACGAAAAATGGACATATCAAAACAATGTACAGAATTAAATCAGGTCCTTTACTTTTTTTTTTTTTTTTTTTACTTTAAAAAAAAAAAAAAGTCACATCAACACATTACGGTAACATGGTGCGAAGGTTTAGCTCAGCTAGCTACGTCTCTGAAGTGTGAAGTGCATTTATTTGTGGGCTGAAAATGTACAAAGCTGAGGGGGGGGGGGGGAGGAAGCCCGGAGAGCACCCGGACGAAATGGAGCGTACAGAGGGGATTGCAAACTTATGTACCACTTTCATAGGCTTGCAATGTGCTCATGACATGCCAGAATAAGAGAGAGAGAGAGAGAGAGATCACAATCTATCGTAAGTGTCACATCTGTAAGAGTATCTATTCAGGAATCGCACTTAAAACATAGACTAATTAAGGAATCAGCGACTGATTGAATCCCATCTGTACACACGTCGACTACGTACCCATCTACCCATTGTTCTTCTGTAAGCGTTTCAATAGACAATATTATGCTCTGGCTCTACTTTGTGAGTAACATACACCATTGGTCTTTGTGTAGGCGTTTCACGCAATATCGCCGTTCGTGGGTGTACACACGAGTGGTTTTTGCATGGCGTTTTTATTTAAGACTGAAGTATGGGCGCGTCTGCACACAGGGCGTGGTGTGTGAGACACACTGACGATATTCGTTTTTAAATGGTTTATGTACTTGTTTGTTAACCATCAAATTGGCACAAACTCCTGTTCGACCCAGACTTGTCATCTCGGCCGAGTTTTGCACTGGGCCGAGATGACATGTTTGGGTCGAACGGGAGTTGGCCGAGTTTGTACTAGGCAGAGAGGACTTGTCAAACTTGTCATCTCGGCTCAGTGCAAACGCGGCCAACTTGACCAACTCGACCCAAACTTGTCATCTCGGCCGAGTTTGCACTGGGCCGAGATGACATGTTGGGGGTCGAACTTGAGCTGGCCGAGTTTGTTTTGGGCCGAGATGACTTTTCAAACTAGTCATCTCGGTCCAATGCAAACTCGGCCAATCGACCAACTCGACCCAAATTTTTCATCTCGGCCGAGTTTGCCCTGGGCCGAGATGACACATGTTTGGGTCGAACTTTAGTTGGCCGAGTTTGCATTTGGCCGAGATGCCTATCGAACTTGTCATCTCGGCCCAGTACAAACTCGACCAACTTGAACAACTCGACCCAAAGTTGTCATCTCATCCCAGTTTACAATGGGCCGAGATGACATATATTTGGGTCGAACTGGAGTTGGCCGAGATTGTATTGGGCCGAGATGCCTTATCAAACTTGTCATCTCGGCCCAGTGCAAACTCGACCAACTCGACCAACTCCACCCAAATTTGTCATCTCGGCCGAGTTTGCACTGGGCCGAGATGACATATGTTTGGGTCGAACTTGAGTTGGCTGAGTTTGTATTGGGCCGAGATGCCTTATGAAACTTGTCATCTCGGCCCAGTACAAACTCGGCCAACTGCACAACTCGACCCAAACTTCTCATCTCGGCCATGTTTGCACTGGGTTGAGATGACATATGTTTGGGTCGAACTTGAGTTGGCCGAGTTTGTCTTGGGCCTAGATGAATTATCAAACTTGTCATCTCAGCCAAGTACAAACTCGGCCAACAACCGTTCGACCCAAACTTGTCCTTTCGGCCCAGTGCAAACTCGGTCGAGATGACAACTTTGTTTGGAACGGGAGTTAGCCGACGAAAGAAAAGGAGAAATATCCCTACCCCCCCCCCCCGGCTACCCTCCTCCCCCCCCCCAAATCACACCCCTAACCCCTGCCACCCTCCAGCCGCGTTACTTTCTCCACCTCCCCCTCCCATACAACTGCTTAAATATTTCTCAATCTGTCACCAGCAACAAATCAGTTGGAAAAGAGAATGCTAATTTGTGATCTGCCATTGCAAGGTTGTGATGTACATGAAGGTTTTTAATTTTTTGTTTAAAGCATATCATAAGTTTAAATTAAAAAAAAAAAAGCATATCATAAGTTTATCGTGTTTATGCTCAAAACTGTTTCCTGAGGCTGTTGCCACACAGCCCCCCCCCCCCCAACCACACGCACGCACGCACGCACGCACGCACGCACGCACGCACGCACGCACGCACGCACGCACGCACG